>JAOQMQ010000005.1:32003924-32024480 GCA_027563845.1 Erythroxylum subrotundum | reverse complement strand
ATTGGCCCACATGATATTAAATTACTTTTTGAAAGGGAAAGGTCCATTACAGTAGCTTGCTACTGGGATCTTTAAGCGTAGCCCATGTGTTGCACTATTGCAAGGGCCTGGCGCACCCTCCAATTCTAAGTTAAACTTCTTATTAAGTTGGAGTTTGTGAAATATAGAAAACTTGTTCTGATGAATTTTGATTCCAAAGGCCAAAGGGTTAACATTTACTAAACTGTACCTTTGAAAAAACAGCATGCTCAAAATGGGTTCTGAGTAAGTAATAATTGGAGAGCCGAAGGAGTAGACACGTGGAACTGTAACTGTAAAGCAATATTGACCTAAGTCCTTGATGGTGATGTAACTAACAGTGTACAGATATGAATTTGAAACGGCAGTGTTTTTTGTAACACTGACACAACCTCAAATGCTGCAAACCTCAATTCAACAGTTCTCTCATGGCTATTTCCGTTTGCAAATTCCCGTGTTTGCTTTCGCCTACTTCTGCAAGCCCATGTTTGTCTATACAACAACACCAACTACTGGGATTTGGGCTCCGCCGGAAGATTTACGAGTACCCTTATCGAAAGCGTTTTAAAATATGTGTTTGTTCGGTGAAAAAGTCCAGGTTCTTAAGTTGTTTTTTGATGTTTTTGTTGCTCAGTTGAGAGTTATTTGATGGGTAGGTTTCGCTCATTTAGATTGAAACTGGAAATGGTGATGCAGGAGAAAGGTGAAGAGTAATGCGGAGCTTTGCAGTGATATTCGAGAATTTTTAATGGCTGTTGGACTTCCAGATGATCATGTCCCAACTACGAAGGAGCTCTCCGATGAAGGAAGGTTTTCCATATCTACTTTTGATCTTTTTGTTTTTATATTTTTGCAGAAATGGGAAAATGCTGCTTTTCTATGTTGGCTTTGATTGTATGTTTGAGTCTCGCTCTGTAACGGCACGTGCTATTTCAAAGGGTTTCTAATTTGAATTTTTTTGAAAGTCTGCCTTCTAATTCGGGGTTGATGATATTAACAAATGTAATGAGTTCTCAGCTTTGATGTCATGAAGGACGGTATATCCCAAGTAAAGATATGGTAATAACTCAACTGAAGTAGTTTAATCTCAAGGGAATTAGCCGATTGGCTTATGCAATAATTGGTTGTCCATGAAACTTGTTTTCTTTATAAGCATTAGAGGTCTTTCTTTTTCTGTTTTGCTTCAGAAAAAAAAAATGGTAGACCTCTCCAAACTTGATATGAAAATAAACCAGCAATCTTGCCTACATACTTGCACTTTTCTACTCAAAGGGAATTTTAAAAAATAATTTTAACCAATTTCTCGTCCTTGTATTATAGGACTGACCTTGCAAACATTGTGAGAAGGAGGGGATATAAATTTATTAGGAATCTTCTTTCAAGCTCGGTGAAAGCAGATACTGATGTTCCTGATTTGGAGAGGAGATCAACTCATGGACAGGATCTAAGCAGTGCTTCTAAGGGTATACCAACATATCTATATATGTTCTTATTTACAATGCTTTTTTTTTTTTTTTTTTTTCCATTGCTGCCATTGTTGATAGCTTTCTGCTATTTAAAAGGTCAGGATGAGAAAGTGAGGGATGCAATGGAAGATGCTTTGGTGCCAACTAAAGTTCTGACTGCATCCGGCCACTCTGACAGTTTAGTAGTTGATTTAGAACATGACTCTGGTGATCATAGTTATAATTCTTTGGGGATACCTCTCAATTCTTCTTCAGAAGAAATGACCATTTCTAATCTAGACAAGCAAGATGAAGATGTTCAAAACATGACTGTAAGTGGTTCCTTGCCATCGGTCTCTTATGCTACAGAACCTCAAGATGAGGACATCAAACATGTAAAAGATGGTTCCATGCCAGGGCAATCAAGTACTGTAGAACCACAGGATAAAGAGATCTGTGGAATGGTTGAGGATATTTCCTTGGAAACCGAAGTCTCTGTTGTGAACAACAATCAATATAGTTTGAATGTGTATGAAGATATCAGTTCTGATGAAAATAACAGCAAGCCTGTACAAACTTCAGCCAATTTCCCCTTAGAGAGTGAAGTTTTGTCCCATTCAAAAAATCAGGATGAGAACAAAAACAATATGGCTGAAGAAACTTTGTCTGCAACTGAATTTTCAGACACAAAAGATTATGACAATTACACTGATACTGTTCCTGGACGCAACAATACCAATCATGGTTTAATGCCAATGCACTCAACACAGGCTTCAACGTTGGAGGAGGTGGCGGCAAAATTCATAGAGACTGGAGATTTGGATTTTATTGAAGGTGAGTTTAACAATATGCAATTAATCTTGGTTCTGTTTAGTATGAAAACAATCATGAAGTGAGGCTCAAAGTTGTTCACTTAAGAGTAACTGAATCTGCTTCAAGTTATTTTGTTGTTACCTGGTTTTGAAGTTTCATATTCTCTTCAGTGCATTCATGGTGACTTTCTTGACTTGGCATACTTGCAGGTATATCTTCCATTTAAAATGCTAATACATTCTGCAATGCTATGCCACTGTGTTCCTTGCAATGATGAATTCTGATGCAGCTCCTATCAAAGTAAATTGGAATTTGAATCCCTTTTGTTCGTGCCTTGTGAAGCTAACCAATAGGCATACTTGTGTATCAGATGATGCCTATGGAATATTGAAAGAACGTGATGCAACATTAAACGAGGGATTTGATCTAAAAAAGTCAACTGACATGCTATCGAAGAACCCTTCTGAGGAGAGCTTTGGGCATTCCTTTAGCATGAGTGATCCTGCTTCAACAAAGAATGGGATTATATCCAGACCTGAACTTGCTGCTGCAGATGACCTTCTTAGGTTTGCATTGTGTATACACTTACAAGGACCAGATTTATGGTTTTAGATGTGCTTCTACTTCTTGTTTGATGCCATTATGTGAGATCTCCTTTTTTCTTCTTCTGTATATTATAAACGTAGAAGTGTGAATTAGTTCTTCTTTTCCATGTTAAATAATTAAGATGTATTGATAGAACTCTAGCTTTATAAACTAGAGATAGTGTATATTATTGAATATATGAAAGGCACTTTATTGCTATTACAAGGGTGATTCCACTGAACACCCCTCCTAGAGCTGAAATGCTCCTCAGAAAGAAGGAAATTCTTTTTGTCTACAATGTCTCTCTTCTTCCCCCTTGATCCCTCTCTCCTCTCTCCCTTTGGCCTCAAAACTACCTATTGAGGCCATTCTGTTACACTCTAGCCCTTGTGCCAACTCAACCCCTAACTAACTAACTAACTCACTCCTCTCAACCCCCTCTTTCTTTCTCCTCGAGTATACTCTCCATATCCTAGGCTTATTTATGTTTCTGTTATTCTCTCCCTTCCTGAAATACCCTCGTCATTGGTCCATAATTGCTCCCCTCTAGAAGAGCAGCCTTGAGGAAATTGACTTCGAAGAACAAATTCATCCTCCCATATAGCATTCTCCATCGGCTTGCCCTTCCATTTAACTAACCATTGGCGTGTGGAGTCCCCCTCTTTAGTAATTACTCGGCTAGCTAGGACAGTTTCAGGTTCGACGACCTCATCCAACTCCACCTCCATTCCTTTAGACAAAGTTGTCCTGACATTGTAGTTCCCCACAGCCCTCTTTAGTTGAGACACATGAAACACCGGATGGACTCTAGAATGTAGAGGTAGTTTGAGCTTATATGAGATTGCTCCACATTTTTCCAGAATTTGAAAAGGCCCAAAGTATCTTGCCGCCAGCTTTTGATTAATACGTTTGGCCACCGTTAGTTGTTTGTGGGGACGGAAGAAATACCCATTCTCCCACCTGGAAAGACAGCGGAGTTCCTTTTCTATCAGCATACTTTTTCATATGGTCTTGTGCCCTATTCAAATTGTATTTTAGCTGATGCAATGCCTCATCTCTGTCCATTAACTCTCTAGCCACTGCCTCCACTTTAGTTTCTCCTTGTAAATACCGAACCAAGGTTGAGGGTTTCCTACCATAAACCATGTCAAAGGGAGTTGAACCTGTAGAGACATGGAAAGTGGTATTGTACTATAGTTTTGCCCATGAAATCCAATAGGACCAATGCCTAGGTTGTTCAAAAGCAAAACACCTCAAATAAGTTTCTAAACACCTGTTAAGAACTTCCATTTGTCCATCCGTTTCCAGATGATAAGAGGAGCTCATTTTAAGCATAGTACCTATAGCCGAAACAATTCCCTCCAGAAATAACTAACAAACAAAGGATCACGATCACTTATGATCGATTGTGGCACTCCATGTAGGCGTATTACTTCTTTAACAAACACCTCAGCCACACTTTTAGCAGTATGAGGGTGCTTCAATAGAATAAAATGGCCATATTTAGATAGCCTATCCACCACGACCAGCACTGCTTCATACCCGTTAGATCTAGGAAGTCTCGTGATGAAGTCCATTGAGATATCTTCCGAAATCTGGTTGGGAATCGGCAAAGGTTGCAGCAGACCCCCAGGAGATGTGGCAGCATATTTCTGCCTTTGACATGTATCACAAGACTTGACAAAGTCTTGAATGGACTTCTTCATACCAATCCAATAAAGATTGCTTGCAATTCTCCTATAGGTGCGAAGAAAACCTGAATGGTCTCCGATAGGGGAAGAATGAAACTCTTTTGGGAGTAATGGAATAAAAGTGGATTGAGCTGAAATCACCAACCTTCCCCTATACAAAAGAACACCTTGGTGCCATAAAAACCCAGTTCTAAAGGTTGGATCCCGCTGCAGATCCCTTATAATGCCACTCAATATAGGATCTTGGTGCACCTCCTGCTGGAGGATTCGACCATCAGCCCACAATGGTAAGAAATGATGCTTTTCAACTCTCCTTCTTCATACACCCGTGACAACGCATCAGCAGCTTTATTTTCTGGACCTGGTTTGTAAATGACCTCAAAATGATAACCCAAAAGCTTAGCCATTCAGCATTGTTGATCCGTAGTAGACACCCTTTGTTGCAATAAATGGCGAAGGCTTTTCTGGTCTGAATACACCACAAATGATCTACCCAACAAATAGTGGCTCCAATGATGCACCGCCAACACCAATGCCATTAGTTCCTTCTCATAAGCCGATTTAGAAAGATTTCCCTTTGAAAAAGCTTTACTGAAGTATGCTATCGGTCTCCTATTCTGCATCAAAATCGCACCTATCCCCTTGCCTGAAGCATCACATTCAACCTCAAAAGATTGGGAAAATTTTGGTAGAGCTAATACCGGAGAAGTAGCCAAAGCCTTTTTTAATGTCTCAAAGGACTCTAAAGCTGCTGAGTTCCAATGAAACCCTTCTTTCTTTGTTAGTTCAGTGAGAGGTTTTGCTATTTTACCATAGTTGATAATGAACTTTCGGTAATATCTGGTCAACCCATGGAATTCCCGCACCCCTTGACATTTTGAGGAATAGGCCATTTCACAACACTTGAAACCTTGGCTGGATCAACCGCTACCCCTTTTTCGGAAATAACATAACCCAAATATTCCACTGTTCGCCTTCCAAAACTGCATTTCTGCTTGTTAACCACAAACTGATGCCTTTTTAAGACCGCCAAGACACCTGTTAAGTGCAAAAGATGAGTATTCCAATCAACACTATATACCAGAATGTCATAAAAAAAACCAGAGCAAACCTCTTAAGGAAAGGTCTGAAAATGTCATTCATTGCAAATTGAAACGTAGCTGGTGCGTTGGTCAATCTGAATGGTATTACTAGGAATTCATAGTGGCTATCATGTGTTTTGAAAGCCGTTTTGTGGATGTCCTCATTCTTGACCCTAATTTGGTGATACCCGGATTTGAGATCTAATTTAGAGAAGAAACCAGCACCGTGCAACTCATCTAGGAGTTCGTCCAACACCGGAATAGGATACTTGTCCGGAACTGTGGCCCTATTTAGGGCTCTATAATCGACACACATTTGCCATGAAGCATCTTTCTTCTTGACTAAGATTACCGGGCTGGAATAAGCACTAGAACTAGGACGAATGATGCCTATTTGCAACATTTGTTGAACCTATTTTTCAATCTTATCTCTATGATGGTGTGGGTATCTATACAGTCTCACACTAATAGGACGTTGTCCTTGCTGTAAAACAATAGAATGAGAGTGGTTTCGTTGGGGAGGTAACCCTTGAACCTCTTGGAATACCTCCGGAAATTGGTTCAACACCAGGTTTAGCTCCTATTCTTTTTTTCTGTTAAGCTGAATCGGTTGGTCCCCTGTTGTAGCCATTCCTTCAACTGATAGGAATATATGAAAGGCACTCTACTGCTATTACAAGGGTGATTCCACTGAACACCCTTCCCAGAGCTGAAATGCTCCTCAGAAAGAAGGAAATTCTTTCAATCTACAATGTCTCCCTTCTTCCCCCTTGATCCCTCTCTCCTCTCCCCCTTTGGCCTCAAAACTACCTACTGAGGCCATTATGTTACACCCCAGCCCTTGTGCCAACTCAGCCCGTCTCAGCCCCCTCTTTCTTTCTCCTTGAGTATACTCTCCATATCCTAGTGTATCCTGCTCAACAATAATACTGGAACTTGTTGGATATTTGTTCTTCTAATCCAAGATAGCTTTATTTAGTATTGGATTTACAGTTGATTCAAGTTATCTTTGGACTTTTCTGGCGACAATTTGGTAGATTGTAATCAAGACTGCTATTTATTTAACTCTTTTTCTAAACTAATTTGCATTTCTCCTCTCTAATTCCATTTATTTTCCTGTTTTAATTAATTGTAGGGATGGCTGTTCAGCAGCTGATGCTTATTCTGGCAAGGAGTTGGATGCTGCGGTAGTTGTACATCTTCCATTCTCATTGTTGATATTGTTATGCTTATTATCAGCATACTAGTCGGGTTATCATGATTTGAGTTTGATTTAGTGCTTATTAACTTCTTATTCATAGGTTTTTTTCCTTGTCCAATGCAGACTACTGGAGGACAAAATCAGGTTGACATTAACCATCTCAAATCCATGCTGGTACCATTATATATGTTCCCTTTAAGCTGTCTTGTTTTTTACTTACAATTGCACTATGTGTAGAGAATAACTCATGGAGGAATTTGTTTAATTGCATATTCTATCTGCTCAGTATGAGAAGGAGTTAGAGTTATCTCGGTTGAAGGAACTGGTTGATAGGGAAAAGGTATATGCCCACCAGTCATTTTATTCAATCTGTCAACAACACTGTAAGTAGACTCGATAATTGGTACCAAGTATGGCATTGTTGGGCAAGAACCACTTGTGCCGTCACTATAATAAGGAAATGAGACCCAAAATGCAGAAGTATTTGTTTAGTAGAAACTTATGCTATTGAACTGGCTTGTCTAGTGAATAAGCACCAAGTGTGATATAAAACTTAATTGGCGTTAGGATTGAAATGAAATGCTTCCATATAGTTCTGTTATATTATCCCTTGTGTATTCTAATTCTTGATTAATGTGTTCCCTTCTTTTCACCATAAAATCGTTTTTGTACAAAACTTGGAAAATAGGGGTCAATATTTTCTGCTTGCTGATTGTGGCAACCACTTATTCATGTCCTTAGTTATTGTTTCAAATTTGTGCAAATGATGTCATAACGTAGAATTTAGATAAATCTAATTTTTTGCCTACAGCTTGCTCTTTCTGCTTTGCAAACAAAGGCTGAAAAAGAAATAAGCAAAGCTCAGAAACTTATCTCAGAAAAAGATGCTGAATTAATTGCTGCTGAAGAAAGCCTTTCTGGACTAGTGGAGGTATTGTCCAATTGAATTTGTTTTCCATATTAAAAGAATGCGCCAGAGGACAATGGCTGACTTAGCATCTCTAGTGTAATTCTGGACACAGAAAGGGGCTTCTAATAGTATATGCTAAAAATGCGTAAAGGGGTTGCTTTACTGTGTTGCTTTTTGGGTGGTAATATGATCAAGGTAAATGTAAGAGCATTAAACAACGTAGTCATCCTTGACATCTTGAGGTGAAAAATGGTGACATAACTCAATTATCCAGTAAGTTCCTGGACTGCTGTGTTCCAAACTTGATTGCCACTGAAGGGTGGATCAATCAATGATCCTACAATATATTTCTTTATTAGTCATTTTGTCAACTATGGAGCTACTGTCTTCTGAAGATTCTGTTTAGGATGCATTTCCACTGAGGTTGCTGACTGGATGTTAGATCTTATCAGGTTAAGATCCAATACTGTGGAGAAGGTGATGTTGTGGAGGTGACTGGCAGCTTCAATGGTTGGCATCACCGAATTAGAATGGATCCTCAGCCATTTAGTACTGTTAGAGATTCCACTGGATCAAGGTTTTACAACATCCTCTCTTCTATTTAAGTACTCCTAAATAAAGATGCATTCTTGTTAGGTGTTGCTGATCCTTTTTATTGGAACATCAATTTGTGTTCAGCCAGTTTTCTGCATATTCTTCTTGCATGGCAGCTACACTCTCAGTCCTTTTGGTCATTATAACTAACTGATTCTGAAATCTTAGTATTTGGACATTTGATTGCTTTTGTACATTCTAATAGCTCCTCTCTTTTTTCCTTTTATCTTGGAATATGGCAGTTCATTTTTTCCCTATCAAAAGTTTCAACTATTTCACTTTTATGATATTTTCAAACAGGAAATCAGGAGTTTGGTCAACGATGCTGTGGCTTTATCCTGGAGTATATGAGGTTAAAACTTATGTTAACTAGAATTGATGATGCGGCTGTTCTATTTATCTGACAAGTTATAATCAGTCCTGTGATACGCTTTTGAACTGTCAACTTTGTTGAGTTCATTATGTCATTATTTTACTTGATAATTTGTCAGTTAATAGTGTCAATGGGCAGTGGGTAGACATATCAAACAATTTTAAGCGAGTTAGGCAGAAGTACACTTCAGGGGCTGTTTGGCATTGGTACCTGAAATTGATATACCAATAAAATTCTAAAAGGATTGATTTGTGATAGCCATCCTCTGGAGATACCATTTTCTGTAACTTAAAATGCCTGTTTATGACAAGATGGTCTGGTTCCTCGTGAGAATCTAATTAAATCATATGGAAAGATGAACTCAAATTTAAAGGATCTGTAGATCTGATGCTAAGAATTGTTTATGCACTGGCGTGGGGGCAGACTGCTAACTGTGCAGTGAGTAAACAGTTCATTGACTAATGAATGATCTTATGTAAAATGTTGCATCTTCTGAAGAATTATCCATCTTCAAAGTTTGCATACGAATATTCTAATGTGATATGAACTAGTTATTTACTTCATATTTTTGTTATTGCAGATAAAATTCATTGTTGATGGCCATTGGAAAGTTGATCCTCTGCAGGAGGTAGTTACCAGAATTGGAATTTCTAACAATATCCTAAGGGTTGATGGATGATACTGTTGGGAACCTCTAGGTGGAAGAATACCCTAGTTATATCTACCCTTAAGGTAAATGGATCGTTTTCTTCTCACAATCCCTTAACTATATTATAGGAAGCCTTTTTCCATCCCTGTCATATGTCAGTTTTGCATGGTGAGCCTGTGAAACTCCAGATGAAGTTTATTAATACTAATTACCAACTTACTGAGATTTATTGCCTAGTCAACATCAAACCATAGGATCTAAGGAATCATTCTTTTCCTAGATATGCTCTCCTTTATGTAGTTGCAATTTGCAAAGCTATGTGTCTCTGCTTTATAAAACGTTTTATTGTCATGCATTGAATTTTGTAAATGCATTTCCGTGCAAAGTAAAATGAATATTTGACCTCTATTATGATCGATCTGGTGTGAAAAACTTCCGCGTTCAATCTGTTTTCTGTCATTCTTTTCTTTTCCTTCTTCAGTACCGCCGGCTTTGTTATTCTTTAAAGTTTACTAGTCATTTACATGGAATAATCTTAAATTGAGTCATTCAAAAACTTTGGAAGTGTTTTACGCTACTGATTAAAATTTAGAATCTTTACCCCACAGAATATGGTGAAAGATATTGGAGTTCTAGACCCTGTGCAATCAATGAAGACATGCACGCAGGCTCTAGATTTTGGATTATCACCAACTTTTCTACCTTCTGAAAAGTGTATATAATCAAATCTGCTTCAGATAAGCCAACATCTGTAGCTAGGAACTGGCCACCTGCAGATAGGGGGATCTAAGACTTGCAGTGGACGGGCATGAAGATGAAACTGAATGGAGGACATGAATTGCCTGAAACTGAAGCAGTAATGTAAATAGTATAATAAGGTCTCTGAATGTATAGTTATTCGGAGTTGGGCTCATGCATGGTGTTGTAGGATCAATGAAATTTTGTTTGAGTGAAATGGATGTTGATATCTTGAAGAAATGTCTTTCAGTTTCCAACCCTCGTGAAATAACTTCGGAATACGTTTCAGAAAAATTTCTCCGAAGTTCTTCATTATGGCATTATCAAATGTTTGAAGAAAATAAAATAAGAACTGCTATTTGCTGAATTATAATATCAACGAAGTTCTTATCAACTTGAGAATTCTGCATCTCATTACAAGTGCTCAAGAAGAAAGGAAACTAAGAAAGAGGAAAACAACAGTTGAACTCGGGCACTGAAACTAAGAAAGAGGAAAACAACAGTTGAACTCGGGCACTGAAGAAAGAGCCCAAGTAGATGGAATGTAACGTCTTATATGTTCAGGTTTTCAGCATAACGTCAGTATTATTTAGCTTGAAGCATTACTTCTAACAAAAAACCAGATGATATTCCAAGAATTATTGTCGTCACAGCAGAAGAGAGGTAACCCCTTTTACGACAAACGGGTCCACTAATGCCAAAAAGCTTGGAACAGCAAATATGGGCTCGGGAGCGTGTGGAAACCACGCAAGAAGGCTCATTCTAGTTAATTCCGAAGGCGTGTCAAAAGCCTCGCCTTTCTTCTTACCATACCTCTTCTCTATATCTTCGAAGTTCCTTTTCTTCTTCTAAGTTCTATCCCTATCACAACCAGAGGTAGATTGTTCCAAGCCTCTTTTGAGTGTTCTGTGTTCTGAAAATGGCAGTAGTTAGCACTCCCATACCTCTTTCTTTGAAACATGCTTATTTTCTTCCTTCATCATTTCCTAGTACTTCTGCCACCGAAACTTTCTTTAAAATCCCATCTAATACTAGAAAGAGAAGATTTTTCCAGTCATCTTTCTGCTTGAGGAATGAGCACCTTGAAGGTGTTGATAGGAGTAGGACTGAAGAAATTAAGCACCTGAACGAGTCTAAAGAGACACTACTGTATTCCTTCACTCCTCTGCCGTTGCTATTTGCGGCTGCACTTCCCGGAGGTAATGTGATATTGTTATTTACAGCAAACTATGATCTTTAGGTGACTGCTGTGATATTGAAAGTTAACATATACGAGTTGACGGAGTAATGCCATATCTTGAAACTATTTAGTCTAATAATGTTCCTGAAGCAGACTAATATACTTGAAGTCCATACATAGGGTACTTAATTGGACGTAAATCGGCCACTCACGTACTTTGTTTCTCCCCTTTTCCCAACTTTCTGTTGGGTTTTCCTTACTATCGAACTAAGTTTCAGTTGTTACGGCTAGAATTGGTCCGTTTTGGAGACTTCAAGAGCTTAGAATGTAAAGCTTAAGAAAACTTGGGTACACATCTGGTATATGTTATCAATCGATCTGTGAGTGACTTTGGGTGCATTACTTATCCAAACGCCATAGGAATTGCTATGGTTCTCATAGCTTGGAGAACTTCACTTCTGAGACATTCCCATATTCTCAGAGATTGGTGCATTGCAAGTTTCTAATTGCTTATTGAGCATTTGAAAATCTGAACAGCTGTTACTGTGAGGTCTCTCTTTGGGCCTTTTGTTGAGCTGGTGAAGTCTTGGAATCTTCCTGACTGGCTTGTGCATTGGGGTCACCCAGGCAACATGGTATAGTTCTTCTACTTGATGTACACCCTTTTATTCCGATCCCTATCAAGTTTCTGATGCGTTTGTCCTTACTGTCTCCCTGCAATCTCTAGGCTGTTGTGCTTTTTGCAATGGGTGGTTATGGAACATATCTTGGCTTTCGAATTCGTTACTCCGATGATGTGGTATGAGAATCTTACTTAAGACACGACATGTTTGTAACCCAGTGCATGTCCTGAGTTTGTTTAATATACGTTCAGGAGGAGAAGGCCTATGCCAAAGAGCTGCACCCTAAACTTCTTGGAGGAATGTTTTTCTTCTTTGCCCTTGGAGCAACTGGTGGAATAACATCTTTGCTCACTTCTGATAAGCCCATCTTCGAAAGGTGAGGACTTTGATGTTTATTCGGCAATCGTTTCAGTAATGTATTTCAGAATAATAATGTCTGGCAATGTGTTTGCACTTGCAGCCCTCATGCTGTGACAGGTTTCATCGGCCTGGCTCTCTTGACTATCCAAACCATTCTGCCTGTATTGTTTGAGGTAATTTACATATACTATATCATCTTACTCTTTGTTGCCTGTAGTTTGTGGATCTATTCAAGTTTTGGTTTTAATGTGTACAGGGAAATCCAGGATTAAGAAATGCTCATGGGATCTTGGGCAGTGGGATCATGACCCTGTTTCTTATCCATGCTGCCCTTGGACTCCAACTTGGTCTTAGTTATTGATCATATGCAACATTTTGTTAGCGTTCAATCTAGCTTTGTTATTGTTCCTTCATGAAACCCTTTTCATAATATTATACAAGAAAAGAAAATGTGTAACATCTATTTGTATTGTAAATTGATTTATTGAGCATGCGCTAGGCTGGGCTAGGTCCTGCTTCGAGGCTGCCCGACCTAAATTTAAAGTATAAAATAACGTTTATTTCGGGCTGAGTTAGGTTAAGCTCATGCCCTTTTTCATCCCTAATATTTATTAACGTCACATAATTAATGAAATGAAGTCGCAAGACCTGAGATTTGAGGGTTTCAAATAACCTGTGTCAATAAACTTGTGCCTACTGCCTACTCTGCTCTCACAATGGTACATTGCACAGGTTTTTGGGACAGGTAATCTCTTCCTGAGATAGAGATGGATCTGTCCTGCATTGTCGGACCGATTAACACCCCAACGGTATGAAACGAGATCCGAACACATGATCCGTGTCCCCGTTAGGAGCAAGTGGGGCCCAACCCCAGTAGTAACAACCATTACCACCGACACTCTTTATCTTCCATACTTGTTCATGTTCTCCAATCCAACCTGGCCCCAGAGACAGGACGGTTCAGATGAATTAACGAGATCTCATGATGGAATTGGCCGATATAAACGGTGAAATGCAAAGAGCCAGTCAAACGACGCCGCTACTCTTATATAGTTATCGAAAACTAACAGGCCCGTTCTCTTCTCCCTTTCCATTCACCGTCTCTCCTACACTGTCTCTTCGTCAGGTCCTACCTTGTTAAGGTGCGCCTTCTTTCAATTCCCTTCCTTTAGAACTGTCTTAATTTCTTTGGGATATTGTAATTTGCTTATTCATTTGAGTGGGATCATCCATTTTTTTCTATATTTTGTACAAAGTCATTAAATGTTTGTGTGTTGTTGAGTTGATTGAGATTCTGTCTGATACTTTGTTAGGCAATGGATACGTTCTTGTTCACTTCTGAGTCTGTGAACGAAGGCCATCCCGATAAGATCTGTGACCAAGTTTCGGATGCAATCCTTGATGCATGTCTGGAGCAAGACCCAGAAAGCAAAGTTGCTTGTGAGACATGTACTAAGACCAACATGGTTATGGTTTTTGGTGAGATCACTACCAAGGCTACAGTTGATTATGAGAAGATTGTTCGTGACACTTGCAGGGGCATTGGATTTACATCTGCGGATGTTGGGCTTGATGCTGACAATTGCAAGGTCCTTGTCAACATTGAGCAACAGAGTCCTGACATTGCTCAAGGAGTTCACGGCCATCTCACCAAGAAACCTGAGGACATCGGAGCTGGTGACCAGGGCCACATGTTTGGCTATGCCACCGATGAGACACCCGAGTTCATGCCATTAACTCATGTCCTTGCCACCAAGCTTGGTGCCAAGCTCACAGAGGTCAGAAAGAACAAGACCTGTGCTTGGTTGAGGCCTGATGGTAAGACCCAAGTCACTGTTGAATACCGCAATGAAGGTGGAGCTATGGTACCAGCTCGGGTTCACACCATTCTTATTTCAACCCAACATGACGAGACTGTCACAAACGACCAAATTGCAGCAGACTTGAAACAACATGTGATTAAAACTGTCATCCCAGCTCAATATCTTGATGACAACACCATCTTCCACCTCAACCCTTCCGGTCGGTTTGTCATTGGTGGACCACATGGAGATGCAGGACTTACTGGCCGCAAGATTATTATAGACACTTACGGTGGATGGGGTGCTCATGGTGGAGGTGCTTTCTCTGGGAAGGATCCCACAAAGGTGGACAGGAGTGGTGCATACATTGCTAGGCAGGCAGCTAAGAGTGTGGTGGCTTCTGGACTTGCACGCCGTTGCATTGTACAGATTTCATATGCCATTGGTGTACCAGAGCCACTGTCGGTTTTCGTGGACACTTACAAAACTGGAAAAATTCCTGACAAGGATATCTTAGCATTGATTAAGGAAAACTTTGACTTTAGGCCTGGAATGATTTCCATCAATCTAGACCTCAAAAGGGGAGGAAACTTCAGGTATCAGAAGACGGCTGCATATGGTCACTTTGGCCGTGACGATGCTGATTTTAGTTGGGAAACTGTCAAGCTCCTCAAGCCGAAAGCCTGAGGCAAGGCCTTCAGTTTGTATTTTACTTGTCGGGGAGAATAAAGAAGCTTCAGCGCATGATCTCTGATTGCATACTCATCAGTGTGAGGCCGGACACAACATGTGTGCTCGTTGAGTACCTATTTTAGACAGGAATAGCAATTTCCCTTGTATGTTTGTCTATTGTTGTTTTCCTATTTTTTAACCTGCCGTCATTCATTCATTTGGATTTACCAATTTTGGGATCGAAAAATTTTCAAGGATTTACCAACTTTGAGATTATAATACCACCAAATCAACATGGGGAATTCGAATCCAATCAGAGAATGTACCTTCAAATCTAACATAAAAAATGGGTACAAGCACGAGTACAACGAGAAGAACATTACCTCTAAGTTGATTCAAAGAGGAGCGGAGAAAGGATGAAAATATTATGAATGCAACCACAGGCGGTCGTGAAGGCGCTCTTCTCCGGCACCAAACATCTCATCAACTCTTTCGCCGTCACGGTAGAACTGAAAAGTAGGAGTGTAGCGAATGTGTTGAGTGGTTTCAGGGCATTCGTCTATGTCTGCATACACAAATGAAAGCTTCGGAAAGTTGTTGCTGAGGCGGCAAAATGCAGGAAGTATTTGGCTACACACGCCACACCTGAAAACCAAACAATTAGAGTAACCAAAGTGAAAGAAGCACACCATCAAACACTTTACATGCACGAAACGAAGTCATAAAATGAAATAGATAATTTAGAGAGTGCGTGCGTGCGTGTGATATGGCTCACCATGAAGCGCCATAGTTAATGACTGCCTGCAAAGCAAGATACAAAAATGAATTGATTGGTGTCTCTGAAGAAAACAAAAGAGGCAGAGGAGGGGAGAAGTTGGGGGAATAGAGACTTTACAGGGGTCTTCGACGACTTGATGTGGTTAAGGATGTTGAGGAGGTTTTCATCGCTGGAAGCAGTTTTGAGGTTTCCATGGCGATTCACTGGGAACTGCAGAGCAGAAGTGTTCTCCTCAAGTCTTTTCTTGTTGTCATTGGCTTCCATATTATTTTCACCCTGTCTCTTCCTCTTCGCATAATCACAAGTTATGTATCTACCTAGAGATACCAATTTTTATTAATTTTATAATTGCCTAAGCATCAAGCACCAGTGGTCTAGTGGTAGAATAGTACCCTGCCACGGTACAGACCCGGGTTCGATTCCCGGCTGGTGCAATTCGTGCAGAGCTGTGACGACAAATGCGCCTTCTGTGATGGGTAGGGCTCATCACAACCTTCTGATTTACAGATGAACTCTGGCGCTGCTGAGCTCTTTCATTTTTGTTTTTTTATTGTAACTCAATATTAATTATTTTAAATAACTATATTTATATAATTAAAATATATTTAAATCTTTTGCCATTTAAATATATTTACAACTTAATGCATTTGTAAAATCAAAGTGAATTTAAATAGATGTTTAATCAAAGTTGATTTATATATTAATAAATAATTTTTTAATTTAAAAGAATAATAAGTAGACTTCGTAAAATTAAGATGAGTTTATTTATATCTTTTAATCATTTTATATAACTATATTATAAAATAAAATAAAAATAGCTTTATAAAAATTAAAAATGACATAAAAATATTTTTCATAGGAAATCCAAAATTATGAATTTATTAAATGTATATACTCATAAGAAGTTTATTATAAAATATTCTCTATATATGTATTTTTAAAGTTAATTTGATTTTGAAAATGTTAATAATAAAATTTGAATACTCACAACAAATAACATATATTTATAAGAATATTTTTATGTATTTTAATAGCTATTATAATTATTCTCTACTTTTACCTTTTTTTAAAAAAAAATTTTCTCTTTTTGGGAAGTGTATTGATATTTTTTTAATTGGTCTTTTAAATTTACAACGCAAAACTTTAAAACTTTTTCAAATGTTTCTTGAAATTATATATTGAAATTGATAATTATAAATTTTCATTAATTTTTAAATTTTCTTTTCTTATATTTATAAATTGTATTTTTATGACTAAAGAAAGTCTAAAAATCTTTTTTTATATATGAAAAGTGAAAAGTTGAAAATAGTGTTAACTTATTTTTTCTTCACAACATATTTATTTTAAAAAAAGGTTATTTTGTTCTCTTTAATAACATATTTATTAAATATTGCTCAATTTCATTTTTCATCAAATTAGTCCTTTAAATTTTAAGAAAAAATCACACATGTAACTTATAAATTTTAAAAAAATTGGAAATTTTATTTTAATGTGAGAAGACGAATTGTCCCTCAGACTATACTTTGTCTTCTTTTTATTCTTCTTCTGAACGAAGTCAAGTTGCTGTCGTCATAACCTGCATCTTACGCCGAACAAACCTCTAAACAAAACAAGTCTTACAAGACGAGCAAAAGGATGGAAGCATAGACTCTCCACTTGCACGCCAAAACCTAGAATGCACTGTTAAATGAAAAGTGTCAAAACCCAAAATGCACGCCAAATGTTTGAAGAAATGTATTGGGAATTATGGATTAATAAAATTTAAGGGTATTTCGTCGACTTTGTGGGATTAAAAGGTTCAAGTACATGTGTAATGTTATTATGGTAGGAAGGAATATAGAGATATTAATGGGTCGGGTTGAACCTAAGCCTAGCTTGAGGCTCAACCTAAATTTTATTTTTTAGAAAAAAAACAAAATACGACCCGATTTAAATTTAAGAGTTGGATTGAATAGTCATATAAATAATATTTGATTGGTCCTTATGTAAAGTTAATGTTGTATATATTTCATCATTATTTTGTAACCAAAGCCAAAGAGTAATAAATTTTCTAGAAAATTGAAAAATATAAGGAAATTTTTATAGAATCTTTTGACTCCATTTTTTTCTCCTTATCTTTAGAAATTAAGGTTTTTTATGTTTCTAAATTAGAAGGGAACTTCATATTTTTATAAGATTTATATTTTATTTATGGATTATCCCTAGCTCGTTTATATTCATTGTTCAATTAATATTAAACATTAATAGAATGGAAAGAGTAACACGTGTTTTATTTCTTCCTTATAAAAAAAAGTCAATCTATATGGAAGTACTTGTTACAGGACAAGTTCATTAAACTAATTCAACATGAGAATTTCATATGGAACAATACTTATATGTCTATAAAAATGTTCATTGTGATGATTGTATAAGTAATCATTTAACTTAAATAATAGAAATTGTTATGTCTTGATACTATTTAAGACTTAGTCTAATGTAGCTCAATTAGTAGTCGTTTAGTTATGACATGAATTATATGGAGATAACTTAATGATTAATATAAGATTCTTCACCTTGAAGTAATTAGGAAAAATATTCAGTTATTCTTGATTAGAGTTGATGTGAGAAATTCTTGACTATGATAGAATGACACTTTAAATATAGTTTCCAAATATCATTAAAAGAATTGATTAATAAAAATGGAGAAATAATATGATTGGATTAAAATAAAGTAGATATTAATTTCATACTTTATAACTAATTGAAACGATATATGATGAAATGATTGAATTATACAAAAATCATGCATAAAAAAAAGTTAGTTAAAACTACTTTGACATTTCAATTTTGATTTATGTATATATTATTTAATTATAAAACTAAAGACAAACTAAACAAATTTAATTTATCTAATCTTAAATATAATTTAAGATTATAATTTATATATACTATTAGCATATTTTAAGAACCTAATACACACATAAAGAACTACTAAAGAGAAAAAAAAGCCAATTTAATAAGTTAGGATTAATTGATAAATTTAAGAAACTTTAATGTTAAATATAAGATATTTGATAAATAATGACTAATATTAAATACTAAATCTTAGATGCAATTGGTATTTATAAATTACTATGTTCAATGATTACTCAATATTATAGATTAAAATAATATTGACATCCATATAATTATAAAAAAAATTTTGTTTGCGATGAGATGTCCTTTCCTAATAAAGTAAGGATGAGAATATTAAGACTGAAACCATTAAAAATCGTGAAAGCACTCTTCTCTAACACCAAACATCTCTTTTCAACCAAGGAATGTTCCAATTAATGTTTTGGTGTTAACAAAGCATAATTACTACTAACATGTTTATTATTTTGATAAAAAGCAATATTAGAACAAAATAAAGCCTTAAACTTAAGAAGATAGTGTATGAAGTTGATATAGAGAAGTTGAGATTTGCAACCGATAAAATGAAGGTCAAAATAAGAACAAATTAAGATCATGACTTATTAAGGTCATTTCACATATTGTTATTATTTATAAGCTCATTTTCTTAATTTGATGATCCAAAAGGCTCATCGTGCGTAGGCCTTTACATTCACATTGGAGTTTTTAATTTTAATATAAAGCCTTTTGATATTTTAAATAATCTTTGGAGAATATTTTGAGAACTGCTTTCATCATTTTTAGATTAAATAAATTGATTTTTAGCATTTGCAGTTGTTAAAATCATATTTTTGGGTTGATTTGTCGATCTATATGAGTTAGTGGTCGATCAATATAGGTTAACATTGCTAAATTTAAAGTATTGAGAATTTGTTGTAACATTAGTTGATGTACCGGTTGACCAGTTTGTCATATTGGATGATTAGTATAGATTATTGGTCGACCAGTGTCTAACGATTAGTGAATCTAGTGTGGTAAATGTATACTAGTTGACCATTATACTATACTTGTCGACTATTGCGTCAAATATAGCCATTATAATGGCTAGTTCTTGGTTCCAACGATTATTTTGGGTCCCAAAATACTATAAATAGGTGTTTTCTCATTAGTTTTAGCATAAAAAAGTTTTGGATGTTTATACACACATTCAAAAGAAATTTTCAATTATTTGAGCTGTCATATTTGTGTGAGTGAGTTGTTTTTGAATTATCAAGTGATAAAGTGAGAGTTTTTAGTTGTAATACTTTTTTAGGATGTTGAATATTGTCCTTGGGGGTGATCTAAGTGGGAATTAGGTTCTTCTTCATCTTGGAAGAAAATTATAAAAAGAGAAAGATTGTTCAAAGGTTACTTTTCGCTTTGTAAGAAGAATTATAGCAGAATTCTAATAACAGTCTTAGGAGTGGATGTAAGTAAGGGTTGTTTGCCTAATCACTATAAATCAGTTTGCATTCTCTCTTTTCCCTATCTTTTTAAACTATTATTTAATTGGCTAATTAATTTACGTTAAGTAATTGCCGTATTCTTATTTATATTGATTGTTGTTAATTGAGTACTTTCTTTAGAAAATTGTTAACATTTTATATATACTCAATTCACCTCCCTTCTTAGGTGTCATTAGGGACTAATAAATGGTATAATAACAAGTATGTATGTTAGCATTTCAAACTAAATGCTATAGCAAAAGTCAAAATGACACATTTAGGAGCATCGTTGTCATGCTTTAACCAAGAGGGTCAAAATATTAGTAGAGCTCATTTCTTTGATGGAAATGACTAGCTTTATTGGAAAATAAGTGTAGCGCCCCCTTATCGCAGGGTATGCACCGAGACGCCCGTAGATCATTCTGATACATCTCCTACGATAAGAGTGCGCTACGAACAATCACTACTGTACTTCACATGACATCATAATAATAAAACATCAGTACAAAATCATAACTTTTTAAAACCAAAAATTTTCCCATTTTATTTCATCAAAATTAGAAGTTTGTACATCTGTCATCGTTTACTGTCTGTACATCGATACAAAAACCCTAATACAACATGCTATATAAACAGGGAAAATACATCAGCTCTATCTAGGTCATCCCAAAAGTCCCAGCTGACTGA
>JAOQMQ010000005.1:31972730-31988807 GCA_027563845.1 Erythroxylum subrotundum | reverse complement strand
ACAGGTACAAGTCGACTTATAAGTACCGAGCATGCATAAGTCGAGTTACACAGGTACAAGTCGACTTATACTAACAAATATTATACAAGGTACACCTCAACAACGTAGTATGGCAAAGAGGTGTAGTAGGACATTGATGGATATTGTTAGGAGTATGATATGAAACTCTTTATTACCTAGATGTTTATGGATGTATACCCTTAAAACTACTATGTATTTATCGAATAGGTTCCCTAGTAAAATAGTTCCAAAAACTTTTTTGAAATAAGGGGTAGAAGAAGACCAAGTTTGAGACATTTATATATTTAGAGTTGCCTAATAGAGGCAAGGATCTATAATTCACATGAAATAAAATTATATTCTCAAACGATTAGTGGTTACTTTATAAGTTGGCCACAGAAATAAAGGATTTATGTTTTATTATCTAAATCATAGACATAAAATTGTGAAAAATGAAAATCCTAGATTCATTAAGAAAGATGAAGTAATTAAGAGTAATGAACAATAAAATATAAGTATCTAGGAAGTAAGGGTAATTGTTCCTTTATTTGTAAAGGCTTCTTTATCCATAGTCGTTTCAAATATTGTTCCTATAATTAATAAAAAATTTAAACAATATTAAAAATATTTGAGTGACAAATCACACCTGCTAGGAATTAACTCACAACCACTCATTGTACATAAACCATGAGAAATAATACCTTTGAGAAGATCCTAAACCATTACAAACGATTATGTGGTTTGTTTACAAAAGTTAGATGTTGATATTATAATTAATTAAGTTTCATTTTTATAATTCATAACATGTATAGGGGGTCTAAAAAGTATATTAAAATCATGAAAGGTAACAAAGTTCAAGATCTCATTGAATTATTAAAATATTTTAAGAAAATTGGCTGTAAATGGGTTTTCAAAATCAAGCATAAACCAAATTACAATGTTAAATGATATAAGGCTAGACTCATTGCCAAGGATTATACTTAGAAAGGAGTTGTCGATTATAAAGAAGTATGAAAGACTCATTAAGGATTATACTGGTATTGGTGGTCTAATATGATTTAGAGTTACACCAAATAAATGTGAAAACAACCCTTTTTAATGTGGATCTTAAAGAGGAAATATTTAAGCCTATATATTGACTTCTTAATTTTATACACTATTAGACCTTTTATTTAGAAACCTTTGTATTGGCATTAAGGACTATACTGGTATTGGTGGTCTAATATGATTTAGAGTTACACCAAATAGATATGAAAATAACGCTTTTTAATATGGATCTTAAAGAGGAAATATTTATGAACCAATACAAAGGTTTCTAAACAAAGGTCTAATAGTGTATAAACTTAAGAAGTCAATATATAGGCTTAAATAAGCTTCTCAACAATGGTATCTTCAATAATACTATAATGTCTTTTGATTTTCAAGAAATCATTGTTAATTGGTATATATACCAAAAGATTAAGGTACCTATAAGGAATGAAGAACTACATGCTTTAAAGTATTTTGTTGTTAATAAAGAAGTTAAAAAAACAAAGATTGTCTATTGATATTAGCACTATTTGATGATATCAGGTCTGTTAACTAAGAGGCTACATCTAAAGGTGTTTAAAAAACACATATATAGAATAAGTCTTAGTTGTATCGCCAAAAGAAATTTGTTTCTAATGATACTAGCACTTTGAACTAGTTTAAGTGTTTTTGATTATGCATTAATAATTTCCTATTTTATAATAGTGTACACATTTATGTTTGGATATTTTAATATTGAAGTCTATAGGATATAATTGTGGATCATTATGGAATTTGTTTATATCATTATTTTATGGTGAATACTAAATATTGTAATATACTAAAGTAAGTAACAATAACAACAAGAACTTAAAGAAAGTCCCATTATACACGGGGTCTAGAGAGGTCCAATAATACACAGTCTTACCCTAACTGATAAAGAGAATATTTTCATAAGACCCACATAAAGAAAGAAACAAAATTATAAATATTAAAATAATAAATAAAAATTAAAAATAAAATAAAATAGACATAAAATATATAAAAATATAAAAATAAGTAATACAATAAAAATAGAACAAAGTAAAGAGTAAAAGATAAAATAAGTAAATAAATATACACAAGCAAGAAGACAAGTAAATAAAAAAGTCAAAAAAGTCAGTATAAGAAAATATTTAGGCTAAGTAAGGAAATGTTTAAGCAAATAACTAAGAGGAAGTACTATATATTAAATGTTTAAGTTAAATACAATACATAAGACTTGAAGAAAATGTTTAAAAGACCTATGAAAATAACAAGAATCTCTCTATGTGAGATCATTTATTCGTATCCTCGTACGCTAAAGTTTTCTATCAAGGAACACGTCTTCTGTAAGTTTCAACAAAGATATAGCGTTCTTGATCACCTTCCCCATTTCTTTTTAGGCCTTCCTTTTTTTCTTCCTCTTATAATCTCTAAGTATAATCTTCTGGCATCTTCTCATTAGAGCATTATGATGTATCCTCTTAACATGTTTGAAGCACCTAAGCCTTGTCTTTCTTAATTTTCATTAATATTAGTCGCCTTTAATTTGTCTCTTACCATTATATTCATGACCTTATCTCTTTTAGTAAGGTTGCATATACAATGGAGCATCCTTATCTCCGCCACCATTAGCTTATGACTACGCATCTGTTTGATGGGCCAACAGTCTGCCCTATAGAACATGATTGACCTAATTTTACTCTCTTCTCAATCAACTTCTCCCATAACTTCAAGGTATGTGACTAAGTAATTTGATGCCTGTATAGTTGTTACAATTTTGGATGTCCCCTTTGTTCATGTACAGAGGCATTAGCATACTACGTCTCCACTTATTTGACATTTTAGCGGACTTAAAGATTACATTAAAAAACTTTACTAGCTAAGTAAGACCATATATCTTATCAGGTCCTACTGCCCTTCCATTTTTATCTCCCTCAAAGTTCTTTTAATTTTTTTCCTTGTAATCTGTCGACAACAAGTAAAGTTACGATACCTCTTGGATGGGTTAAGATCACCTAAAGAGATGTTGTCCTCTATGCCTTCATTAAAAAGGCTATAGAAGTATTTCTTTTATCATCTTTTGATGTCATTTTCAGCCACGAGCACTTGCCCTACTTCATCTTTTATACAACAAACTTTTTCTAAGTTTCTTGCTTCCGTTCCCTAGCTCCGATCAACTTAAAAATATTTATCGTAAGCTTTGTTTTTAGGTTTTGAGACTATCTTCTTCACCTCTTTGTTTGTTGGTTTGCAACTTTCTCTATTAAATACTCTCTCTACCGCTGTAGTGTTATCCAATAGAGCTTTATAGGCACTCTTTTTTATCTTAACATTTTCTTATACATCTTTATTCCACCATCAAGACTCCATCTTACTACCCCCTAGGCCCTTTAGAAACACCCAAGATTTCTTTAATAGTTGTATTCCTTAAAAGAGTTACTACTCTTTTCAACATCTAGTTAACATCTCCTTCTAATTTCCATTGTTCTCTATATATTACTCTATCCCTAAGTTGTTCCATTGTATCCCCTTTCAGATTGTATCATCTGACTCTGTTACATCTCCTAGGACTTCTCTTCTTCCTCTAACCCTTAATTATAAGATCCAAAACCAATAACTTATGATGAGTTAACAGGCAAGTATTAGGTATAACCTTACAATCCTTGCAACTGGGTAGATTGCTCTGCCTTACGAGGAAGTAATCAATTTGAGTTTTCATGGTTCTGCTCTTAAAAGTCACCAGGTGCTTCTTGTTTTTCTTAAAAAAAGAGTTGGTTATCACCAACTCAAATGCTACCACGAGATCCAATAAAATAGTCTCATTATCATTTTTATCACCGCACTCAAAACTTCCATAAGTCCATAAATATCTATCCCTGGTTACCCATATATGACCATTAAAGTCTCATTCTATAATAACTCTCTCATCATTAAAGTCTCATTGTATAATAACTCTCTCATCAAGAGGGATCTGCTTAATCAACTCATCTAGTTTTTCCCAAAATTGGCGTTTAAGTTGTTCGTCCAAGCTTCCTTGATGTGCATAAGCACATAGCACATTGCAAGCAATACCTTTCACTATAATCTTTAAAGACATAATCCTATCATTAGTCTTCTTTACCCCAACAACATAATATATGATTTCTTTGACAACCAAGATGTCCAGCCCATTCTGTTGTCTCGAACACCCTGAATACCAAAGTTTGAACCCGTTGATCTCTTTCGCTTTAACCTCCGTTTACTTTGTCTCCTAGATGTACGTTATATGAATCTTATATTTGTCTAAAATTTCCACTAATTTCAAAGACTTCTTTGTAAGTGTTTCGATGTTCCAAGGACCTATTCATATTCTATCAACATCTTCTCTTCTCATAGACCCAAAACTCATCGATGGACTAGCCTTTTCTTTATCGTCAGAAGTTAAACCCACCACTCCTACTCCAATGTCCAACCAAAACTATAAGAAGGATATTGCTTAAATAACATAAAACCACCATAATATACCATAAATAATATAAAACCACCATAAGTGACACTTGTTATTTCATCATATAAAGTTACTTATGTTGAACTTTTTTTATTGATTTATCATATATTTAAAGTTATACTACTTAATTTTATGGTTATCTTATGAGTAAGTCAAGTGGGAGAATGTCATAATGCAATCTATTATTATGCTAAATGATTATTTATGTTTAAGTTAAATTTAATAACTAAATAGATAAACAATTATGACTATTTATTTGACTATGTGACGAATTTATCACATAAAATTATAAAGAATATAAATTGTTTCTTTATCCTACTCATTAAAAATTATGATTAATAGATGAATCAATTAAAAATTATGTAAACGAAAAGCAGTGAAAGGAGATTAATCAATTTATTTTAAAGGTTTACAACATGTTTGACTACACCAAATTTTAAGGTATTTATTATATATCTTATATTATGAAATATCTGTGTAAAAAATCATGTAATTAATGCTTTACTTGTATAAAATTAACTTTATCAAATAATTGCTTGCAAGTTAAGTTGGGACTTGGGAGAATAAAATTTTCACAAGAGCACCGAAAGCCTTCATGCGGTTGAGAGTGTTGGGGAGGTTGTCATTGCTGGAAACAGTCCTTCACGCTTTGATGACCAGTTTCAAAAAGTTGTAGAGGAGCAGTGTAATAGAATTTGCGGATAGGCACTCGTGGCCCAATGGTGATGAGATTTTGCGTTGCGGAGCTCTCCTGTTTTTTTAAATTTTTATTCATTTTTTTTTTTGTAATTGTTCATAAAATATTTTATGAATATTTTATATTTTTTATTCATAACATATTTGGTTACGTGACTATTAATCTAATTTTATTTTATCATTTGAGACGAGAGTTTTACGTTACATTTCATTCTATCATAAACAGTAAAAATAAGTTACCTCTGATTTGGAGGGTTTAGAACGAAACATAAAATGATAAAACAATATTTCACTATATTATCTTATGAACTCTTCTTCCAAACGATGTTTTACTATATTACATTATGAACTCTTTCATCCCTCTTAAATAATAATTTTTTTAATATTATATCTATTTACATTTCATTCCATTATAAACCATTACATTACATTTCATTAAAAACCTTACTTCCAACTCAACATAACCTTAGACAAGACTAATGTTTATATAAATGTTTTAAATAAGCATATTTATAAAATTAAGGTACAAATGCTTTTGTAAAATTGAATTAAAAATAAATAGATATTAAGTTAATGTTGATTTTTCTGATTCATAAACATAAGAGAAATATATTGAAAGAAGATTCATAATACAATGTATTATATTTTTGACATTTTATTTATTTAAAATAAAATTTAAGACATTTTATTTATTCAAAATAAAAATTTTAAAATAAAAATAATATAATTTACATTAAATTATATATTTAAAATAAAATTTTGAAAATCGATACATGATATAATTTTATATAAACTAAATGCACTCATAAAATCAAATTACCATATAAATTTGCTTATTTTTTTTTTACCATTATAAACAAATAAATACAATATAAACATATTAACATTATAAAAATTAAAGCATGACATGTAATTACTTTTCATATGCATTTATAAGAAATTCATCATATTTATTAAATATACGTACATATAAGAAGATTGCTATATATGTATATACTATTAAAAATTGAACTTACTTGGCCCTTCTTGCCATGATAATGAGAGTTTTTTAATGATACTGAATTTGCTAATATGGGATAGTTGATAGTAGACCTAGCTACTGCTGGTAAGATATTGTCTTGATAATTCATATAATCCCCAGACTGAGTATTACGAATGATCTGATGGGCTTGTCCCTATTCACCTTACTTCTATAAGTCTTGGTTGGACACTCTTCAGATCATTCACCAAGAAGTCATGTAAGGATTTCTTTACACTTAACGTCCTTAAAATCTCTTGATATAAACTTGTATAGAGCAAGTAGGTGTCTCCAATGGTGACATTCAACTTTATGTGAACTTTCTTTCTTTCTAGAATGTAAATGATACAAAGATATTAAAAATGTTATTTAACATTATAACACTAAAATAAATTGAGATAATGAATGGAAAAATAATTATGCAGTTTAAGGCTGTTCTAAATCAGAGAGACATAAACAACTTGGATTAAGACTAGGCTTTGACACTCATTTAACTACAATCAATTGTTAGCTAATACATGTCGTGGGGTCCTGTTTTGACCAGTTAGTTGTTGGTCATAACAACTCTACCTACCTTAAAACTTCAAGACCTTTGCCTCTTTTCAGTCACATCTTTCTCAATTACACTCCCTGAACCCCAGTCATTTATTGTATACTTAATAGGGATAACAATTGATTGTTCTATATATGCAGCAGCTTTCTAATTAACATCTAAATTGCAAGTTAACTTGTGGGGATCAAAAGGCTTGAAGATATCCCGTACACTTCCAAGTATGAGCAGAGGTTCAGACTCAGTTAATGTCAGAAAATGCCCCGGGATGGAACTTCTTGGACAATACCATTGCAGCTGTTTCAATCCGCTGTTGCTCCTGCAACCAGTTTTTGAAGTTCAAAAAGTGAGGGCAAGGTTTAAAGGGATTTAACAAACCAAAGCATTCGTTTTAACAAATAAATTACCTTCCCTTCAATACTAATTATGAGAGGTCCATGTCTTGATTCACGATAACAGCCTTGATATTGCACAAATCAAACTATGGTAAGGAAAATATGAATTTCATATCTCAAAACAACCAAACTAGCTCTTAGGATCTTTACCAATATTAAGATCAGGGAACTCAAAACAAAGTTTTGATAGTGGTTGAGCAACTTGTACCTGCATTTTGAAAATCCATAACAACAGTGTGAAGCTGCAATGCTAGTAAAGATACCAAAGCTCAAATGAAGAAAATTGGCCTATTTCAATATTCTTTCTCCATTGATACGCTTTCTTTCAATTCACTTTAGATTAAAAAAAACCATGTCATCAATATGGAACAGAAAATAACAAAAAGGATGAGTCTTCTTTCAATCCTAAATCTTAAAGACACGAGAGCAAGTTTATACACCTCTAGACTATCTCCTATTCAGATACTTATAGTAATCACATATCTGTTGCAAACATGTTGAAGAACTAAGCAACTTTCTCTGAAGACAATTTTGTGATGCAGGAGTATTAAAGGAACCCTTTGAGAAAGAAGCTTCAGTACCAGAGGTGAATGCAGTTAACAAGACGGACAATATCAAAATTTAAATTCCGTACATACATCTGATAGATACGTCTTCAAGCACTTTGATACAAGTGGTTCCATGATTGCTAAAGGGCCACAAGAATTTGTTAACTCAGTCAAACATCCCCATTCCTTGTCTAGTTCAGCATTAGTCGTCGATGAAAGAATAACTACATTCCGGCACTTGATCTGCAAAGAAATATTCACTTTAGAGGAACTAATACTCCTCCTTATCAAATATACCAAATTGAATGGATTGCTTAAAAGGACAAACAAAAAAATTATCCAAACAGCTTCCACAAACATACCAAAGGAACAGGTAGTTTATCATGATGCAATAACTCGGTGATACCTTCAGGTAAAAGAGCCATCTGTAAAAGGGAACAGAAAATGAGATCAAATTTCAAGTTGTGTGCACCTTTTACATAAAAATATTCGTTTGTTGTATATGTTGAAGTTTATGAGGTTGCAAAGTTAATGCATCAATTAGCACAAAAAGACAAGGAAAATATGCCCACATCAAATACCATATGACCAGTATCAAGATAAAGTCATCATAACTTCAAAATTATGCACTACTGTAACTGGATCCATTTTTAAATAAATGTATCAAAGACATCAAATAACCTTCAGAAGATCACAAATTTTGAATTCTCAAACACCCATAAATTTATGGTCCTTGAGCATTTAATCAGCAACTATTACTTCCATTTCTTCTAAATAACTAATGCCAAATGGGTAAACAAATGAAAATAAATGCATTACCTCATTTCGATCGCCATTGCAATGTTCACCAATAATATGCACTATTACTTCCATTTCTTCTAATAACTAATGCCAAATGTGTAAATAAATGAAAATAAATGCATTACCTCATTTCGATCTCCAGTGCAATGTTCACCAATAATATGCCGTAGATACTCTTCAAACTCTTCATCAGGAGCCTTCATTGAACAAAGTTAAACAGGCAAAATTAGTGCAGTATCAAGCAACAAAACAAGTTTAAATTGAATAACTAGAAGCCTATACCTATATATCTATAAAAACCAACTGTTGGTAGAAGCTTATGGATTAGTGGGTTTACTAGTTATCTCAAGTTCTGATAGGCACGTTATTTTCTTTGTCTCTCTTGTAAAAAAAATGTGAAAGAACGTATATTTCTGAAAGTATGAGACATTTTGAGAAAAGTAGAAAAGGAAAACTTCGTATAATAACAACGCACCAGGCGAACACCAAAAGCCTTAGCCACTCCTGCTAAGGTTACATCACAGTGTAATGGGCCCACCCCTCCATATATGAATACCTAATAACATCAAAGTACAAACAAACAATATGAGGGAGTAAAATAGAAGGATTGAACACCTTAGTTGCATTGGATAAATTCACAGCTCAACAAAAAGTCTAATAAACATAATATGCAGCTTTACCATGTCATTGGTAGATATTCTCCGCTCAACTTCTTCAGCCACAGAATCTATCTGATGAAAAGAACAAGTTCCAAAGAATGAATATAATGAGGATACTGAACTCAACCATTAAAGTGATAAAAAGAAGCTGTGAACAAATCGTAGAATCTATAAGCAATCTTTAACTTCAAGTATCAGAAACAGCATCTAAGAATGGCACACAAATAGGTAACCACTTTAAAGCATTTTGAGTTCAACTATGCAGTAAGGACAATTTTGGTACATGGAACTCACATCATTTCGCACAACTGCAATTTGTGATACCGACCAACTGATCAAACGGAGTTTTCTACATAATGAAGGTCCCAAGTGATCCTCAACAGTGCCAGACCTGAGCTATGGAACATATAAAAGAGTAATGAAAACTTCAACATTAACAGAAGGAAACATAAACAAATGCTTGCAGGCATGTGAGAGAGTCTGCAATACAAAACTTATTCTGCACAAGAGCCCCCTTAAATTTTGGCTTATTAAGTTTGACAAATTGGGTATCCAGGTTTGCATTGTTTATAACTTCCATATGTGAACATGTATAACATCAAATGTCACATTAATATAACAAATGGAGAACATTTTATTCTGTTTTAATCACATCTGTGAAAATCTAAATTTTCATAAAGATAAAACGTTGTTTCTCAACCTATTACTACAACTGCTGGCACACAAAATCCTAAAGACCTAGTAAAACATAGTCCAGAAATTTAAAGAATATTACAGTCAAAAAGCAAAAATTTTCAACCCTTTATCAGATGAGTATGTTGAGAGGCTAGTCACGACTTCATATTACATGGATAACCCTATTCAATCCTCCGATTTACCTCTCTTCTTTTAAGTTCAAACCTCTTGCTTCAATTATTTCTACTTCAGTTCTAGTATTACCGGGGAAGGTTTCAAGTTGCATCCTTTCTATCAACTTCGTTAAGGACTAGAAGAAAAATAATTTTTGTCAATCATTTCAATGACCTCTTTTTATCACAATCGTGTAGTTAATGTTTCTTCTTAGTGAAGTCCACTATAAAAATTGTAGTAATATAATCTGATTGAAAGAAATAAATGCGAATTTTCTACAGTACTAAAAGTAGGTGTTTGTTGTCATATTTCTATTAAGAGAATTTTTTGAAAAAACAAACTAGCAAAATTAAAACAGGAAAACAAAATTATTAAAATTTAGAAACCATTTTATCCTTAATGGCATATCGAATGCTTCCAAAATACAAATAGCAAAAATATGAAGGGAAAACAAACAGGAGCAGAATCTAGTATAGGAAAGAAGATGAATGATGCTAACGACAGACTTACAGAATCTCATCCCCTACAGCAATAACTGAGGCAGTGGGCATGCAGTTCCCCTGAGAACCTATACTATCTTGGTCAACAAGAGGATTATGTCTGGTGATGGGAGGAGAAGACTTTTTTACTCTTCCTGCTCTTTCTAATCTACCATCAGAAAGTAAATATGCAGGCTTGAAGTTTTCTCTACATTTGGAGGAATCATTGATACATAGCTGTGAATTTGGTACAGTGTCATGTATGCTTCCTATTGAAGTGTACCTGCAGAAAGTAAAATCCAATTCGTTGGTTGAATCACCATTTAACAAGCAGGATTAGGTTAGCATGCAAGTGGGAGCACATTCCCCATCATCAATCAGCAACGGACTTGTAACATAATGTATTGAAGCCTATCCCTACATGAATCAATCCAACTATAAAATTTGAGAAGAATATTGAAGTTCAAACAACATATAAGATGAATTACCCCTGATCATAAAGACTGCAGTAGTTGACCTTGCAAGTCAAAATAAAGGCCCAAACATCTCTGTCAAAGAAACATAGACAACTCAGCGCTCAAAGTTTACTTCAAATGTTACATCCAGAGCAAGAGAACAACTTGAACTTAGATAATCGCTACCAATTGTCAATGGAACAAGAACCACTTTAAATAGAACAAGGCCATACCTGTAAGACCAATCTAGGATAGGATTCACTCTCATAAAAGGTGGCCATCCAGGTGAACTAGGAGAAAACTGTTCTTGACCTACCTGTAATATTGCAGCAAAACTTGAAAAGTAAGGAATCTATGTTTCATTGTTCGAAAATTTCAAATCAAATTTTGAAAAAAGGGCTCTGAATAGGAAAACTAAAAGCATTTGTATTCAAGATAAAGCAACAAACATACAGCAGTAGGGTCACCAATTCGAACACCAAGGAAAATAGCTCTGATAGGATTGGCCTTCAATAAACTTTCCAACCCAGACTTGAAATCTGTATGGATGATATCCAGCTCCAGACCATAGCTGCCCATAGAAAATAGAGTAATTGATTGAACAAACAAACCATTTTTCTTCACACCAATATTCCCAATAATGTCAACTTTAATAGAATTCCCAAGATCTTTCTTATGAATTCCTACATTATAAAAATAAGAAAGAATCAAGGAGGAAAGGCTTTTCACCTGGAAGCTGTATCATAGGTAAATGAGTTGATTTCAGGAAATGCAGAAGAACTTTCAAAGTATATAGTTCGGATTGGAAAGGTAGCCAAACCCCCGTTAGAACAACTTTGTTCCCCTTTATGCAAATGATAGCCAGCCCTAAGCAGGTGCAGCAAAACCTAAACATCCAAGATTTATCATGATAGCCAACGAGACATTAAATAAGGGAATGTTCAAGATAATATGGAACAGAACATACAGTTGAATCTTTTCCTCCATTAAAGCTGAAGGCAACCTCCTCAATCCTGCCAATAAGACATTAGTAGAACTTGAAGCATTAGAATGGAAGCTTTTTAGATCAAGTAGGATCAGAACACTTGAAACCTTTTAAGAATTTGAACATGTGCAGGCATGTATGTGTGCACCTCAAGTCCAAATAACAGTGTAAAACCTCATAAAGAAATGTCACACTGTTTAGAAATTATTTTCCAAATACCAATACCAGTTTTTCCGACACACATTACACCTACATGTAGGTGTATAGGGACAAAACATGATGAATCTTCCAAAACAGGACAAGAAACTAAATGTTCAAGAAAGGCTGATCAGGAGGCAAGATAGTCTTGGTTAATCATACTATTGAACATCCTTCAAAAGTAATGATATGACATGGATAATAATTTTTTTCAAACTTATTCCAATTTTAAATGATTTCTACATTCTACACCATCCCACAGAATATCTTCATAACTCTCAGACATTTAAGCGTGTTTCTTAGCAAGATCAAAGAAGATATGCTTATATAGTTTCAAATATGTCCAAAATTGGTTACTCTGTCATTGATTAATAGTAAGTGACTTCAATTCTTCAGTCAGCTCCCTCAAAAAATTTCATCCAATGTTCCAAAAATATAAAAAAGGATTTAGCAAGGTGAGTGTTAATGCTCAATTTAGAAAACCATAAAAGTTAAGGAATCCTGACTTGGATAAAACTATCAACAAGAACATGCCAAACGACTATCCATTGTAATGTATTCCATGTTTCCTTACACAGAAGACAACTACTTTTGAGGAAAGTGCAAAATTACCATTGGATAGATATAAAAGAACATTTTTACAAATCAACACAGATAAGTGATTTATCTACTTAATATTCTTCTTCAAAGATGTTCCTCACTTGAAGAAATTAACTATTGACATTGTTCATGGCACATGCCAAATGCAGAAATTTTTTTTCTCATATTCAGAAACAAAATTGCAAAATGGGAACAATGCATCTCCTGGAATCACTATGGAAGGTAACACGGAAGAGCGCTGATTTTGTAACAATGAAAATGCTGTTTATGATATGCACTTTATCTCATTCTATCCTACTGCATTTACTCCCCTCAACTTCAACAAGTTCTCAGTATTCGTAAATTCAAGGGTTTGTGAAGGTGGTTTAGGCTCATTTCTCTATTTCAAGTCATCTTGACGGAAAGTGGGGTTCGTCTGTCAACCCCTGATGCAATAAACTGAATACGTAATTCAGCATTAAGTTTCAGAAATACAAGAAAAATTGAAACATCTTTAACCACCACCAAGAATTGCCAAATGCCCACAATAAAGCAAAGAAAAACTTACGAATATAGAGCAAGAGCTCTTTGAATAACATAGATGGCGTTCTTGTACTTGGTCTTGAGCCTCGTATCATCGCTTTCTCTGATTGCTTTATCGATCTCCATCGACCCTGATACATGAAAATCTCACACGTAAAGATTGAACACATAAACTGAGGAAATGAGGGGGTTTGTGAATAATAAAAAAAAAAGACCATCTTTTCGATGCAAACTAAGCAAACAGGCATTGGTAAACTGATTTCCAGGTGAACTAAGCAAATGGGCTCGAGTAGATTGATGGTATTATGCTACTTCCATCCCAGAATTCGTCGTAAGATTCACCTTTCTGACTACAATGGACTGGCAAAGTTGAAAACTTTGAACAACAAACTTTAGGTTCCCTTTCTCCTTCTCCTTCAACTTCTTGCCAGGATTGTCAGGCTTTCGTTCTTCGGATGATTGCTTTACTATATTAAAGCACATAAAGAGCAGAAAAGACGTGTTCTTTAGATGCCACAGGGGGATTATCTAAACAACGCTATTTAAATAAAATGGTGGGTATGTTTTCGTCTGCACCTGTCCATATGATATGAGCCTGACCTCTTCAGTCTTCACACACAGACAAAACAAAGTTTGCGGAAACGGAAACCAAGGAAGTTAAATGAGTAATAATATCATGGGACTTTCCCATTAAATTTATTGATTTCTTGTCCTCTTTGCGTCATTCTTTATTTCCCGGTCAATTTATCGAAGATCAATCATTAGAAAGATGGCATCTTTAGTATTATAACATTGTGAAATGTTCTATATTTCTTGCCAATTTTATTGAATGTTAGAAAACTATGAATCTGTATTTAGGCCGTTGGTACTTGTTCAAAAGTTTGTGTTTCGGTCTAATCCTTAATAGGATTTCTTTAACGCCGCCAAGTAAGCCTGATATCGTCCAAAATTGAAGGAGAAATTTCCAAACTTTGAAGAAGGAAGGAAAAGGGAAAATGAAGTGGAAGTCAGTCATGAAGAATGTTAGAAAATTCAGCGGTTCAACTTGCAACTTACGCGTTTAACTTTGACAAAGAAACGGTCCTTTTCAGCTGCTGCTCCATACTTTATCCTTCATTCTCATTCTCAACCAGTTTTGGTATTCCATTGACCTATTTTTACTTGTGAATAAAAGAATTACATAAGATGAAATCGCATATGGTTTGATCATATTTTTCTGAAAAAGGGAAGTGGAAATCATAACCACTATTTGCGCAGTGCCAAGCTATTCCTTTTGACATTTTCAAGCGAAAAAGATACAATTGAAAACAAATGTTCAAATCACAAAACCACATAAAAAAAACAAACATGTGTATATGTGTATATGTTCTGTTATTAATGTTCATGATCAATCATGGAATATAATTTGTTTATTCATGATATTGAGTTTAAATGGAAGTTGAGAGGAAGAATAGTGATTGAGCATGAAAGTTGAAAATGCAGAAAAGTAACAGAGCATGAATAGGGTTGATTATGAATTCTTGGTTTTTGATGACTTTTTACTAAACTTGCATATTTTGGAGTAGTATGAAATTATGATGAATGAGTTGATTGAAATGAAGTAGAAAGACTAGAATAAAAATAGAAGTGTTAGATTTTGGAAAAAAAAATGGAAGTCTGAAAATTTTCTGGGAATGAATAGTGACAGTGTTGAAATTTTGATCCGAACCTTCCATGATTTTTCTGTACTGATCTAGAGTGATTTTGATAAAATGGTCTTCATAGAAGTTGTAGATATTTCTTTTATATTTCCTTTGATATAAAGTTTGTAAATTTTGGGGTTTGGGATCAAAAGTTATGGGGTTTAGAAGTTGAGATGTCTGTGAAGAAGAAGAAGTAGAAAAGCACCGTAGTGCAAAAGCACTACGACGACTTTTAAGATTTTAAGCCAAAATGCACCGTAGTGCAAAAGCACAACAACGACTTTGAGGGTTAGCCAAAAGTCACTGTCGTGCACCGTCGTGCAAAAGCACGACAGTGACTTTGGAGGTTGAATAGCGAAAGTCGCTACGGTGCAATTGTACCATAGCGACTTTGAAGTTTTGAAAGGCTGATAAGGAATATAATATAATCATAATAATCAAAATAAATACATTTAATAATAAAAACGAATTTCAAAATAAAAATACTACTGATTAGAATAATAAAATAAAAAAGGAAAAGGGGATTATCATGATAATACTAATATATATTTTTAAATAACATATAAATATATATTTGTAACATCCCGACCCCAAAGGAAGGTTTCCATTGGGAGTTTTGAGTCACTGGGGTAAGTCTTAGCGAGTTGAAGGTCGGATTGGGCGAAAGGCCGAGCGACTAAGTGAATGCTGAGCGATCGCCCGTTCAAGTGCTGGGCGAGGGGACGCGTACTGATCCCCTGACTGGTTTTGTTACCGATCTTCTTTACTTCCCGACCGAGCTTTATCCACTTACTGCGTTTTAAATTATAGGACGAGCCTTGTATTGCCGACCTTGTATTTGCATACCGAGCCCCAACCCTTCTGAACAGCCGAGCTCTGAACAGCCGAGCTCTATTCGGCCACTGCTCGGCCATGTCTATTCGGCCACTGCTCGGCCAGGTCTATTCGGCCACTGCTCGGCCATGTCTATTCGGCCACTGCTCGGCCATGTCTATTCGGCCACTGCTCGGTCAGGTCTATTCGGCCACTGCTCGGCCATGTCTATTCGGCCATTTCTTTTCGGCCTCAGCTGCTCGACCATTCCTACTGTACCGAGCTCTCTCATTGCAGGTCGAGCTCTG
>JAOQMQ010000005.1:31932625-31949223 GCA_027563845.1 Erythroxylum subrotundum | reverse complement strand
CGCAATGGCCAAAGGAGTCTGTTTTTTTTGTGTTGTTGAACATGTTTTTAGTTAACACTTTTGGGCCTGTAATAACTTTGAATTTCTGTTTCTGACAATATGATGTGATGTATTGTAAGCACTGTTGTGTGTGAACTCGTCTGATTTGATTGTACTGTTTTGGGTGTCATCCAAATATCCTCCCAGGGGGTCTTTGGGTGTTACACTAGTGAGCAACAACCTTTATATACCTTAACTAGTGTTGGGGGATCTTCAGGTCGCTTAATCTCTACCACCTATAATTAGACTTATGCTCAAACTTATATTTACATGTTTAATGTTTTTTTCTTATCATTATTCTTTTGTTGTCAGGTTCTAATACTGCTATTAGAAAAAGAGGCAAAGGTATCACCAAAGATTTTGAGTTGCAATGCATGAATGTTGTAATGAACAAGAAGTTGTCTGTGCATATTGATACCTCGCAAGGTCGTCCTGTTGAGAAGGTTCAATCGTCTAAATTATTTAGTGAGTTAGGAGTCATTGTTAGGATTGAATTACCTTGCCTTCAACATGTCAAGCAGTTGAAGCAAGACAACTTGCTACAGAATGCTTTGAACAAAGTTTCGGTAATTTTTTAATTTATTTAATTATATGCAATTTTGTTTTACTTATTTAAAGAATAATTTAACTTTTACTTGTTCATAGATAAAACTCAGTATCATTGATATCGAGAACCTTGAAGTTTCAAGCTGTGTGAGTTCACTGTTGAAACAAAGGGCTAAGGATTACCATTATTAACTACATAAATACTACAAATCTTTTCCTTCGAATGAGGAGGCGAGGAGATATGTTCTTGAATGAGTGATTCTAGAAAATTGGAGCCAAATATGTGATTATTGGGCCTTTGCCAATGTTAAGGTTTGTCTTCTTTCTCTTCACATTTGCTTCCATTAATTTTGTTACACAATTTAATGACTATTTCTTTATTTAGAAAAAGAGTGAGAAAATCAAGAATAACAGAGGAAAAATGAAAACTCCTCACATCCAAAGCTCTAAATCATTTGTTGTAGATTGTAAGTTCTTTATTTACAAGTTATAATTATAACAGTAAATACAATATTATTTATTGTGTTTTCAATTCTTCTTTTTTCATAAAACAAAGTGGGAAGAAACTACATCAATAAGAGTGTGATAGGATCATACTATACAAACTCACTCACTATAAGAAAGGTCAAGGGTGGATGTCAGAAGAAATGCAAAATAACTATATAAGTATAAAATTTTGTTTAAATTATAAGTTTATTTATTTATGTACTACTAACTAATAGTATTTGAATTAAATATTAATTTTGTTTTTTAAATTTTAGAATAAGATGCAGGAGTTGTTGCGAAGATCATTGGTTGATGGAAATAAGTCAAATGTAGATGACATTTGCAACAACATGCTTGGTATAAGATTTGGTTACATCAAAGGTTTTGGGGGACGTTTTGGTTAAAACGTCACCTATAGTATTTTGCTATCAGGGTTGCACAACGATTTATGCGACGATTTATTATTGTCGCTAGATATTATTAACGATTTCGTCGCTAAAAGTTGTAGTGACTAGCACAATTATATACAATTCAATATCTTTCTTTCTTGCTCACACGAATGAATTAGAATTCTATATTTGTACAATGCACATTTATACTCAAATGCAGTATTTATCTTCTTCAGGCTTTTAACAATTATTCAAAATGATGATTGCTCTTCCTACTACTTAATTGTAGTATACCCAAAATCACTTAAAATAGTTGTTCGATTCATAAATTAGTAGTTATAACAATTAGTTACTAGTACATGCAGTCAGTGGATCTTTAACATTTTGTTAACATGTCCTTAGCTTAGCATACATTCATTGTGGAACTTTCTATTCTTATATTTGGCTTATCTAAACCCTTAGGCTAGCTAATCCTTTACATAATTTATCTTTGTAAAATATTTTAAATCATTAATTTTTAATACTTTAAAATGCCCAAAAGCATCAAAACACTTTATTTTGAAAAGACCAAAATAAGATTATAAAAAATTACAATAATTTGTTACATTTTGAAGTGTTTGATTCCTTTTTATTTTTAGTTCTTTACTTGAATTGTTTTGAAACTCACCTAAATTGTATTTATACTTCACTTTATTCATTTTGTTAATCTTTTAATTGCTCTAATAATGTATTTACTTTTTCAGTCTATTTACTCTTTTATTAAACTTTATCTTTCATATATTATTTGATTCTATTATAATTGATCTATCAATATTTTTAAAAGTAAATTTATTAATATCTATATATTTTGGTATCATTTGATCTAACAAAAATCATATCATTTACTATACATTGATTAATATCACTTTGTCTATTATGTTCTCAGTATGTCAATTATTTAAGTTTGGTTATTAATAATTTAACAACAATCATATCGTTTACTATACATTGATTGATATCACTTTGTCTATTATGTTCTCAGTATGTATTATTTAATTATTTAACTTTATTTATTAATAATTTATTTACATAAAAGCTAAAGATTTAAAATATAACATAAATTATTCGATGCTTTTAACTTGAATTAAATTATGGAAAGCCTACCCTAGAGGAGCAGGGTGACCAAATCTTAAATCACATAAAATACATTACATGGTACGTCAGTGTACCTATATATAAATAGCTTGATTTGTCGGCAAAAAGGGCCCCCACTCAACGTCACCTCACAAAATGAACACCTTTGAAGCTGGTTCTGGCCGACACAACAGTAATGGTGACGACCGTCAGAGGATCTAAAATATGATAGATATGGTCCCGGTTCATGTTTCAGTCTTCAATAGAGGCTCCGACAATCCATATCTGCAATTTTTAGCTCACACGTCGCCATTAACTGAGTCATTCTACGACCGTGAACTGGTCCCTGCTCGAATCACCTCCAACTCCAAGGATCACATTTCACATGTTTTTAGAATCACGGTTTGCGTTTGATGAAGAGGCCTTGTTAAATTAGTTCGACCTCTTCTTAAGACATTCGTTCGAGTATTAGAGATGACGGAGTTAATTTGAGTTGAACTTATCGATTTAAGTGACTTATTTAGAGTATATAATTTATAAAATAAATTTTGTAATTGTTCCAATATTGCCAATTACATTGAACTATAGGATGCTTGACTTTTCATATGACCATGTTCATGTCTAGAAAGGGATGGCTTGAACATAGCAGGAAAAAAGGTTGATACCTACATAGCTAGTTGCACAGGGGCCTCTCCTCAAGTTTTGCTGTGGAAGTTAACAACCTATCAAACTAATAATTCACTTTCTTTTCTCTTCCTGAAGTCGGCTAACTAATAATTCAGGCAAATGCATGCCACTTTCAGTATTCCTTCAGTATATTGGCACTCATTATTAGGTTACTTAAAAACAAAGGTTTTCACAATCGTTTGATCACTGACAGTCGTTTTAAATCGGCATCTTCATCACTTTACCTTTACTCACAGTTTGGCAGGAAGAAAATGATTGTATCGTATGTATTGGCATAGCATATATAGGAATACTGACGTACAAGGAAAGGAATAATTTTATGAAGATAGAGAGTGAACAAGAATAGGAAAAACAGCTCCTTTCAAAAAGGATTGGGGTGGATGAGATGAACTACAACAATCAGTAACTTTAAATTCTTCTGAGACTGTCGATTAAGAGACCTGAATTGTAGACAAGTCGAGAAGAAAATGCCCACTATCATCAATTTGTGGCTTCATTAATTATCGTCTGTGAAGTTGATACATAGCTCACTGGTGATCCGTGACCTTAGAAATCCATTGACTTACAGATATAAACAGCAATATCGTTAACGCAACAGTATAACCTGCATTGTATTCGATTCCTTGAATCACCAGTCACTCGCAACATTTTACCTGTAATGAAATGGAACGTGGGACCCGAACTTTGATACCATGTGACCCACTGCAATGCTCATAGTTTCAAACACATCATAACTGGCATTTGATCCACAATATTGACTGTATCAGAATCTGACCCACTTTTCACCCTTTTTCCTAGGAAAAGACATATGCCAAGGGAATAGTAAGAAACAATGACATGGGTTATTCACTAGCAAGACAGACAGGAATGCATGCAGCTTTTAATGAGAGGGAAATTTACATCCCTAACTCCAACTCTTTCTGTTGTCACAAACTTAATTCACTGAAAACTGATAGAAGAACATTTAAGAAAGAGCCATCCACCACTCTTCTTTTCCTGGCTTTTCAAGCCAATCTCACAGGGTTTCTCATAAATAATTGGAAAGAAGTAGTTGTGGGTAGGAAATCTGCACATTATTATAATGTCCTTATTACCCCGTCTGCGTTGTTGTAACAAATGACCCCAAAAACCTCATTTTTATCTATATTTATTCACAGTTATTTTTGAATATCAGTCTTGTTTCCATTTCTCTGAAGGCCCCACTGATCTGATTTCTTTACGTTACATGATCTGTCAGCCATACTCTTCCTCCATGTAGCTCTAGCTTTGTTCCTTTGTGCATTTATAGACAACCCCAATCATTCTCTTCTATCTGCATAGAGGATTCTCCACATCTAGCTTCCTCATTCATGGCTCTCTTCCACTTGCTTTTTTTCATTCTTGTGATCTCTTCAAGCAACGCTCAATGGCCGCCATCACCTGGCTATTGGCCAAGTTCCAAGTTCAGGCCATTGAGCTTTAATCAGGGGTATAGAAACCTCTGGGGTTATTCTCATCAAAGTGTAGACCATAGTGCATTAACCATCTGGCTAGATAGAACCTCAGGTCAAACTTAAAGTCTTTTAATTGATGCTATATGTAATATTCACTTGGTTTATTTTAAGTCCAGGTATAGGAGGACTTCATTTGTTCCATTGGCAACTTCGGTATACCCTGTCTATCATCTAACTGATTGCCTTACTTTCACATTCTGACCAAAATTATATTCGTGACAGGAAGCGGATTTAAATCTGTGAAGGCATTCCGGTCGGGATACTTTGGTGCCTCCATCAAGCTCCAACCTGGTTACACTGCAGGAGTTATAACAGCTTTCTATGTGAGAACAGGGCTTTCCCCTAAAAGTTATATGCTTTCACACTACCAGTCACAATTAATATTGCAAACTTGCCACCATGGTCATTCTTGTTATTTGGAGTAGCTAGTTACTTATAATGTCTATTGTTGGTCAATGGCAGCTCTCAAACAATGAAGCTCACCCTGGACACCACGATGAAGTGGACATAGAATTTCTTGGGACAACATTTGGAAAGCCCTATACATTACAGACAAATGTGTACATAAGAGGAAGTGGTGATGGAAGAATCATTGGGAGAGAAATGAAGTTCCATTTGTGGTTCGATCCAACCAAAGATTTCCACCATTATGCCATTCTCTGGAGTCCAAGGGAGATCATGTAAGCTATATTATGCTTTAAAGACTTGCTTACTCCTCATTGCTGTTTGCTACAAAGATAAAATGAAATGAGTTGGTAAATTAACTTAGAAGCTGAATACCTTTTGGCAAATAATAGGTGTCGGACGACTTACATACAGTTTTTATCTGTGGCAACAAGCATTAGTACTATAGTTACTTCTTATGACTTTCCAGATGAAAGTTGTCAAATTTCAGGGATTGGTCACTTAATGTTTCTGAATCTCTCTAGTTGGGGAAAGGAAAAAAAAACAGTTAGCATCCATCAACGGCTAGAAACAAATGAATATAATGTCTATTTACATATTTAGCGAATAATCCAAAAATCTGAACGAATGGTGGTAGGTAAAATGTCTTATTTAATTATTATTTTGTGATGATACAGATTCCTTGTAGATGATGTGCCCATCAGGAGGTACGCAAGAAAAAGCGATGCGACATTTCCACTAAGGCCAATGTGGGTTTATGGTTCAATATGGGATGCCTCTTCTTGGGCTACTGATGATGGAAAATACAAAGCTGACTATAGGTACCAGCCCTTTGTTGCGAGGTACACTAACTTTAAAGCAAGTGGTTGCTCGGCTTATGCCCCACGGTGGTGCCATCCAGTCTCCGCCTCGCCCTACCGGTCCGGTGGGCTCACAAGACAGCAGAATAGGGTCATGAGATGGGTGCAAAGATACCATATGGTGTATAATTATTGTTGGGACCCTAAGAGAGATCATTCTTTAACACCTGAGTGCTGGCGTTGAAATGAAACTAGGAGGCTGGGAGGAACATATATGCACATGCATAGCCAGCCAAAGGAAACCACTCTGAAAGCCACATTATTGGTGCCCACAAATCCCAATCCATACTTTTTCTTTTCTGTTCTTTTATTGTCCTGCTGTTTCTTACATTTATGGAAGGTGTGACTTGAGATGAGTACCATCTGCAAATAACCAAATCATGCAAAGGGCAGCTAATCTTCCAAAAGAAGATAGACTGAGTACATTTTTCTTTCATCATTCGCCAGAGATACACAAATCACGAGAGAAGGAAGTGTGTGGAATTCAGAGAAATAAATGAGAAGGAATCGAAATGGGTGATAAATGCTCATAGGGTCATGGGAGTTGAGTGTGCTTATTGTCTTATTGTTTGTTTCCACCGTCATTTCATTTATAAATAAAAGCAAAAGTTGTTACCTTTTTTACTTTTCCTTTTTGGGATTCTGAAGTGTGTTTGCCCTTAGTGTTGTTTCCATTACACAATGTTATTGGTCACGGCGGTGTTCAATGGATGGTGACTTGTGGTGAAAGTTACTGGCGATTAGTTGCAAATCCCGAGAATCTCTCAAAGAAAGCCAAAGTCCAACGTGAAAAGTAGTCCCTTGGGTACTTGTGATTCAACAGTTGATTCCATTCTTAGTTAATTGTATACATAAAGATTAACAGAGAAATTATATAGGTAGAAGGAATTATGGGCTCCACATGTAACAAAGTGTCTCACAATTTTAAATTTAAAGTTATATATACAAACGTTTGACCTTGCTTCACAAAACTGGTACTGCTCTGCTTAGATCTATCGCTTTCAGGGTTGCAAGAGTTGATCCTATACCTGCCTCTCACATCACATACTCCGGGGACTCTGCATTGCTATAGTAAAAGAAGACTTTACCAGAGATTTTAGAGAAACTCTACATTCTTAGCCAGGGTGCTTGGTTTTACTGGGAGAATGATAATAGAAATTATAATGAATATAATAAAAAATAAAAATATATATAACTTTCATTCCTTATTATATTGAGAAGTATGAATTATTGCCCTGAAACAAAATATAAAAATACTATTTATCTAATCATAATATATTATCAAGTATCTTTTTTCATTCGTTACCTGTTCATTTCTTCTCGTACCAACAAACCCAGCACTCCTTTGGTCTTTTTGGCATAGGCGATAATCATACCATCAACCCCTAGTATTATTATATCCTCATCACTAACCATTTCATGCCAAAGCTTTTCGGTGAATGTATTATTAGGTTAGCATTTGCTTTTATAAAAAGAAAATAACATTGATTTCCTCTTCAACGTTTAGTTTATGGTCTTAGTTTATAAGTTTTTTATTTACTGTTCATCAGGATAGCATGCTATTATTGGCAACAACGACATTTGGTGCATATATATATTGTAAATTATTGACAAGGAGGGGCCAACTAATAAAAAACAATGAAAGATGCAAACAAGCATGGCCAGTGCAATCGCAGCAACTCCCTGCATGATTGTAAAAGACATGTCTTTGCAACAAATCAATGAAATGGGAATTTAAGAAAAGGGTTTTCTTTCATTGATGAGATTAGACATGCCTTTGGTGACAAAAGAACGTAGGCCATGGATGCCCAAATCAAACAAAAAGGGTGCGTAGGCTGTTTTCGAACTTGAACAGTATTGAAAAGCTAATTAAATAATGTTGCAGAAACAAGCATAGATGATTAAGCACAAGTCCACATCAACTTGCTCCCTTACCCGTTTCTTCTTTTGGCAATTTTTTCGATGATTAGATTGTCAAAATGAAGTGAGTTGAGCAGCAACCTGAAGAAGACGACCATGTTGCCGTCCCAACTGCTAAGTTCTGTACCATACATGAATTGAAACTACGTATGATATAAGAAGCATCCAATATTCTGTCATCAGGATATTTAAATTATATAAGTTACTGAATATCGTTTATCCACTGATCATTCAAAAGTTAACGACAAGGGGTGGAGTGGGTCATCGTCATGCTTGGAGTTAAGTAACGGGATACGAAGTCCAGGGTGCTTTTCGTGAGGAGGCTTTACAAACTGTGGATGTTGGAACTTGGAACCATGAATTATTTGACAGGAACTGTCATGCACGTACCTAAATGTATTTTGTGGCTTTCATTGGCGTCTGTTGTGGTGCCACGTCGTGGTTTGTGTTGTTACATCATTCATAATTGATCGCTTACAACAATAAACTTGCAAGTGTCTGGTCATAATTGAGATCAAAGTTTTAAATTTTAAATTGCGGTTTATAATTGATTACAAATTATTATACTCCCTTCTGTTCAAAATAAAAGTCGTTTTAGAAGAATTTTAATTATTCAAAATAAATGTCGTTCGTAACTTTTTATGTATGATTATAATTTTATTTCAAAAATTACCCTTTAATTTCTCTCACATCCTAATTATACCGGTGATATTTTTAAGACACTTTAACATGCAATTAATAAAGATATATTAAACATTTCATTAACTTTCTTAATAAGTGTACATCCCTCTAAAACGATTTTTATTTTAGATAGAAGGGAGTAATAATTATAGATGATATTAATGTAATCATTAATAATATAAATATAATTACAACTAACTGTAACTATAAATCCAGTCCAGTTGTAATTATAATATTTGGGTAATAATTACGATGGCATCCGTAATTTCAAACATTGATAGAGCAATTTGATTTGACAAATCGCAATCTCCTGGGCAATTATTAACCAACCTTTTTTCGTTCAACTTGCTAGGCCTCTCTCCATTAACATAGCCCTTCAAATCACCTGTATCAAATCACCTGTAGCTTCTGATCTGTTCCAACCTGCTTCATCTCAATTCAGTCATATATTTTATATGCAGCATATAAGATATATGGCTGAGATGAAGTGAAACAGGGTTAAATATCATATAAAATGTGTATGGCTGACATGAAGTGGAGTAGAATTGGAACAGAATAGAGGCCACAGGTGATCACGTCCCTTAACATAGAGTTGCTTGGAGAGCTCATTTTTCCCGAGTCTAAGGTTTCACAAGAGGGTTTATGAAAAGAAAAAAGCAGTTTACTTTATTATTTGAATTTGAGTTCTATTAGAAGAAAAGCAGTTTCTCGAGAAATTTAAATTTCAATTGAGGGAATCTTTATGAGTATCAGTGTATCAGGAATGATATACACATCTTTGTGTAAATTTTACGAGACATTCTTAATAATGGATAAGAACACGATATATGATGCAAACGGAGACATGTTAATGTACAAAATTCTTATTCAAGTAAAGAATCTAATTTTCAAGTTTGCTGCCAATTCACGACAGTTTTGACAGCGAACAATATTACCTTCCAAGGAAAGTTAACTATTGATCAACAGTTAGATAATATTACCCTTTCTTGTGGAAAAATTGGTTATGGGCACCATACATCAAAAGAAAACTTATGGCATTTATTCTATTACAGCTCATCTAAACAACATGTTCTATACACTTCAAGATGAACATATTGAACACGGTAACGTCATTGGAAGATTCTTAAGTCCATCACAAGTGAATTATGACTCCTATTCAAATGTATAAAATCCTAGGGAGCATATATAGGGCAAAGTCACCAAGTATGACAGGATTGAAAAAGTGACTTTAGATTTATGAGTTTTAATTAATATCTTGTCCCATTCATTGAAATAAATAGCTGTGATTAAACAACTTGTTAACTAATCCAACATATATCCTGAACGAATTTTGTAAATGTATTAGGTCAAGTTGATGAATTGGTTTTTCTTGTTCATTTTTATGTTTTTGATATAGAAGAAGATGATTCTTCTAATTTCATTCTAATTTTGTTAGGAATATCATTTCTTAAAATATGCATAACTAAATTTTATGTTCATGAAAGAATACTTAATATAGAATTTAATGGTAATTAATTATTAAATTTATTATTTATGACACCAAGACCTAATTTAGTGATGTACAATATATGTTTGTAATAGATGTTATTGACTCTTTCGTGTAGCACACTTTGGACTTGAATGTGTATTAGGTTCAAATCCCACTTCTAACAAACAAAGTTCTCTTATTCTCGCTTAAGCCAAATATCTGTTCTTTTTTACAAACCAACCCTCTTCCTAACTCTAATTTTATAATTTTCATATCAGTCCTCGGAATCTTTTCTCATTTACAAATCGACCTTTGACACTCTAATAATTCTTAAACCATAATTATCTAAATTGTTCACAACACATAACATTGATTAGCAAAATCCTTATTGGTTTTTAAAAATGGATGTTTAGTCACAAAATTTTATTTGTACAAGGACGACTAACCGAACTGTCACATGGAAAAGTATATACAAAAAACAACTTTACTCAATTTAATTTGCTGACTTCACCTAAACTCCACTCTATCAGTCATATACATTAGGATTATCAACAATCTCTCTATCTCCTAAAAATTAGCGACAAGGGCTAAGCTGCCTATCAAGTAAAGGTAACTGACCGTACCCTTAAAATCAAATAACTCAATATATATATATATATATATATAAATTAATCAAGCGGTTAAAACATACATGTAATACTAAATTACACAATATTACTCAACTTATTCAAAAAATTAACAAACATCCAAAATTGTATCAACAATCATTAAGACTCATATTATTTACTATTGCTATTTATGTTTTATCTCATAATTAACTAAATTGCCTAGGCCCTGCTTAACTTAGTATGCTTACATTCAATAGGCTATCAGCTCATCTTTACTCGTCATAATCTCTCAATGAGTGGAAATAGAATTAGATGTATAAATATCGACATATGATACCTCAATTTTCCAATATCTAGCCATTTACACAGGATATATCTAAGACTCAAAATATCTCGGTGCCACTCTAGTACCTAGCCGTCAATACAAGACATCCTTGGAACTCATGATGCCCCGGTACCTACATTATGGACAAATATCTAGCCATCAATCGCTCTTTTAACTAACCTATCAATCTATCACCACCAAATGTAGCTTATCCTAGGCAAGCCATAGATTCATGATTTACACCATTTATTCACAACCTATTATAAATTAGTCTTTGTTTAATTTCATGAATGTGACTTATTTACCTTAATATTCTTAATTTTACTCATGCACAACTGAAAATTTAATTAACACATATTTTGCCGAAATAACAACGATACACCTCATATTACTTAACAAAATATAAAAGCAAAGCAACTTGTACTTTGTTAAGTATTTGTGAAATAAATAAACATAATTCACATATATAACTATTAATCATTAATTTTATGAATGACTAATTCAAAATATGATTTGCTATAAAATAATTTATTAATAACAAAAATTAAATGTTTCAAGAACTGTACACTATTTTAAAAGTACAATCTAAGATTATCCTTATCTGAATTTTGGACTCAATTAATTGAGTCTATTGATATTAAAAACATTATGTTATAGAATAATTACACCTATAATTATTTGCATTGTTAAGAAGAAAATTGCTTGGGATAAAGAAGAGTCTAAAAATATAATATAAAAAATAGAGTCAATCAAAACCTCCATTTTAAGCCTTATATAGTGTCCAGTGACAATCTAAAGCGAAAAAGAATAATGGAAAATTTCTTGACACCATCTAAAACCAATTGAATAGGATTAATGAAAGCATAATTTCTAATTCTCCAAAATGTTTAATATTCCATACTTTGAATACTATCTAAACAAGGAGTCAAACTAGGATTAAAATTAGTATTTTCAGGAAAGTGAACATGATTAAGCAAGAAAGCAATAGTAAAACAGAAAACCTCTAACTTCCTCCTCCAATGGTGAACAAACTCTATTGGCAACAAAAATCTTATTGTTTCTGACATATACATAGATAAAAAAATCTAATGCCTTGTAACATACTAAGTATAATGGTTCTTCTATCTATGAATGGAATATAAATAGTATGTACAAATACAATATTTTGAATGTGCTTTAACAAATGAAAATAGTCACCAATGCTTATACAACCCAATTAGGAATCTCTAATCATGCAATAGTTAGACTCTTAATAGCCAAAATTTTCAAACAGTTGAAAGGTTGGTGGGATTACTGTCCCCTAAAGCAAAAACAAAGCCCCTTAAAATCAAAGCTAAAGTTTTGTAACAATACTCTTTTGCACTAACACCTAATGTGAGCATCAATGGCTTGTATTTGAGCCTTTTTTTTCATTTATTTCTTCTTTAAAACCCCAAAGTTTTTGTAACGCTTCACATTTGAACAATATTTGAAGATTAATGTGATATATTTTCTTATTAAATATTTGCTCTTTATTTGTTCTTATTCATGCACAACTTATAGTAAATTGGTTTTGCAACTCATCAAGCTTTGTTTTGCTTTAGGGGGTTTTATGCACTAGTCTAAAGCTTCGAAGAGGAAGGAGGGAAGTTCAAGCTTATTTCCAAGCTTGGAAAAACAATAACTTGAAAAAAAAAACATGCTTCCTTTGTTTTGAACTTACATGTTATATAAACTCCTTATGTCCTTTTTTTTTTGTCTTTGCATACCTTCAAGTTGGTTTCTCCTTTGTAGAAGTCATGTGTGGTTCTTCTTGCTACATGCTTTGTGTCTTATCATTTTTTTTTACAATTGGGCCCTTATATTGAGTTGATATCAATAGTATTTATATTAAACTCCTTGGCTCACGTTTTATAATGTTTTTAGGCTCAGATTAATTTCTTGGGCTTTTTGCTTGCTGTCTTTACTGTTTTTTGAAGTCGACATGCATAATCTTAATTTCAGCAATTGCTTCATTATCTCAAAATATTCATCTTCAGTCTTTCTAACAATCGATAATGTTTGAGCTTTTGATCTTTGATGCAAAAATAAAGTGAGTTCACTTTGTTTTAATGACTGAGAATTTTGGTCGAGCCATTCTTCTATAGCCACTTGATGGACTTTATTTCCTTGCAAGAACTTATCCAACCAATTCACTTTAAATCTTCTTACCATTATTAGAATGTCCAATTACAGGTCTTGTTTATACTTGTATTTCCATGTCAATACCTAAGGGATAAAGAATTTAGAAACAAACAAGAGACTTGGGGAATAAAAGTTTTTGTAGTCTTTGGCTTGGTATTTTGCTTTAAAATTACAATATCTCTCATATAGCTTTGTCGGGAATATCTATGAGATGCATCTATAACATTTCCACTAGTTGATTAACCAAAATGGGAAATTGCACTTTACTTCAGTGTTGAAGGAAAACAGCTATAAATGGCGATTATTCACATTAGCCATTAGGAACGCATTGAACTGTGTTAGTATTCATATTAAGTGTAAATTAGGCTAGGAAAATTTTACCAAAAAATGGGCTTTAAAATTTTTTAGTTTTCACGGTTTAAGTCCCCACTTCATTGGGTGAATCACTTTGTTTATTTTGCAAGTAGAGTAGGCAAGAACTATTTAGTGAGTGTTGTCGCCTGCAACCAAATATAAAAAGAAACCAACTTCTTACAATATAAATTAATGTAGAAGTGGAAAGTAGAGATCGTTCTCACGAGGAATTCAGACGTTAGTAGTTACGCAATAAAATGGGGGTTTTAATTGTGAATTAAACATAATTTAATTGGAATACGAAATTGAAAAATAACCAATAGGAAAACAATGAGAATTTAACAATCAATAGAAATAAATCTTGGTTTCTGGTTTCCTTCATTATTGAACTTGCGTTGATCATCAACACTAAAAATAATCAATTTATTGGTTAAGCATTTGTCATGGTAAATTTCTTTACTTATTTTCTTTTATGTTTAGTTAACCAAAACATATATTCAAATTAACCCTTATTAATCAATAACTTGGATACGATCTCATATTTAATTAAGTATTAGCTTTACGAATTAAGAAAATCGACGAACTAAACAACATACATACGATGTATATTTAGCCTAGACAACTATTTTTCCTAGAATCATGTCTCTAACGTAGTAGACAAAAATCCTAATCGCTACTTTTGATTAAAAGAATTGAACGTTAACTTATTTAATCTAGCAATTGATTGAATAAAATCAAAAACTAGTTGCGCACCTAATTGTAAAATCAAACAATCAAATAATAACCTAGAAAAATAATTAATACTTAACTAATAAATCGATTCAAATAAAGAACGAAAGTATCACAACATTCAGAGTTCAATAACTAGGATTCCGTAAACCAAGAAATAAGAGTTTAGTTACCGAACATCACAATTTTTCCTAACTATTTGGGACTATCCACGTTTGGGGCATTCTTGATTTTCTTCTTTGTTTCCTGTCTAGCCGTCACCCTTGTTGCTTGATTTTTCTCTTCTTCTACTGGGCGTTGTTCTTCTCTATGGACATGTTCTTCTCCTTTTTTAATTTCTTGAGCCGTCACCCTTCTCTCTTATATTCTACACTACTGTTGCGTTGATGTGACATATAAACTTCGTTGGTCCATTGTCACTGTTCTCTTCTTTTTTTTAAACCTACGATGATACTGTGCATTTTTAAGTAAAATGTATGGGTTGCGTTTAATGCGTTAAGCGCACTGCTGTTGACAGTCACATAGGTATCACTGCACAAGGTCATGTCTAGTTAAGTTCAATGCCTGGTTCAGCTCTTTTTGTCCCAAAATATTCGCAGTTCTTTCTATTTGGTTCCAAAATACACCTTGACATAAAACAAAATTAATTTCCATTAAGTATAACTTCAATCTTTAAAAAAAATAAAGAAAATTAATACACAAAAAGATAGAAAATAAAGACACTAACAAACTCCCCCATACTTAATCTTTTGCTCGCCCTCGAGCAAATTAAACACAACCATCAAATTCTATCAAATTGTTTTCAAAGAAACTCAACGCATGCAACCATTTAAAATTTGGCCAATTGAATGTGTTGGCCCCCGAAATTTTTTCATTGAAGTTAAGCATGATTTAAAAAAAATTGAGGTCTTGCTAGATTAATTATTTTATATGAAGTTAATTAGTATGTAAATGTTAGTAGGATTTTATTGTATGGGTTAACTGAATTAAAGTAGTAAGAGTTTATATGTATGAGGGCATTTTTGGAAGATTACTTGAGTATAAAAGACATAAGGATGGAAGGGAGGGCAAATTGGACATTTCTTAATCATTAAGGGCATAATTGGAAGAAGAAGTGTTGTCTTGCTTTTAAATGAAGAAGAAAAACGTGAATTGAGGGAGAGAAGAAGAGAATAACAAAATAAGAAAGAAAGAGAGAGGGAGTGTCGTTGTTGGAGAGAAAAGAAGGAAGTGAGTTAGGTTTCAATTTTTCTTACCCTTCAAGAGAGATTTTGAGGTTGTTCAAGAAGAGAAAAAGGTAGAGGAAGAGAAGAGCTTTCATTAGAGCCAAGAAACTCTTCATTTGGTGAAGAATCAAGGTAAGATCATTTTGAATTTTTTAGATTTTTGGAAGGATTTTGGTTCATGGAGCTTAGGAAATGCATGGATTTAAGCTTTCTAGGATCAATTTTAGTGAATATGTCTTATGAGTTCTCCAATTTGAATTCCTATTGAATGGAAGTTTTGTCTTTGATAAAGGGAACCAAGGAAAGGCAAGGGGAGAGGCATTTTGAGCAAAGTTTTAAGCAAGGAATTGAAAGTGGGTTACATGTTTATAATAAAGTAATGAGCCATTAATGTTTTCTTTTGAATTAAGAGAATTAAATGATTTCAATTGTTTTATAAATGTGCATGATTGCTATTTGAATGATTTGAAAAATCTTTATATGCTCAATATATGAATTTTGTTGATGAATTTCAAAATAAAGATGAAAATGCATTGAAACATTTTACGTTATGTCTTGGAAAAAAATGTCATGGCATTTTGTATATTCGAAAAAGAAGAAAAAGCATTAAAGTTTGATGAAATGATTTGAGCATGAATATGTGATATTGTTTGGGCAAGAGTGGAACCATTTTGTTTGTCACGTGCACATTGACAAGAGCCTTCTCCCGACTGCCCGCTTATAGCATATAAGATCCGAAGAAAAAGGACTTATTTTGTTCATGGTGTAAACTTTGGTTTCTCGATTTTGTTCCATGGAACCCTCAAGTCAATTGTTTGTGCATTACATCTTTGAATTGTTAAGAATGTTGCATAATTGAGCGTTATGCTTGATGGTTAAATGTATATGCTATATTTATGTGATGATTTTTTTAACTATAAGTTTTGAGTTAAAATTGTGAATTTGGCTGAGAATTTGAGAATTATGCATTTTATGAATTCAATATGACTTTTCTATGACAAGTGAACAATTCAATGGTTTTGCTTATTATCCGTTATAAACTTGTTACCCACGAGCTTTTAAGCTCACCCCCATTCCTTCCCTTCTCCAGGTGATGAGCAAGAGAT
>JAOQMQ010000005.1:31886081-31908038 GCA_027563845.1 Erythroxylum subrotundum | reverse complement strand
GGGGCTTGGGAACCCCCGAACAGTCTGAGTTTTAAAGGACTTGGTGTCCGAAAAAAGGCCCAATTTTATTTTCCTTATGGAAACTAAAATTAATAGAGACAAAATTTTACCACTTAAAGTCAAACTAGACTTTACTGGTATGTTTGCAATTGACCCTATTGGAACCAGGGGAGGTCTGGTTTTATTGTGGAAAGACAAAGAAATGGCCCAATTAATAAGCTACTCCCAAAATCATATTGAAGTAATGGTCTGTATGGAAGGTGTTAAACGCTGGCGTTTAACTGGCTTTTACGGGTTTCTAGAATGTCACAACAGACGACTGGGCTGAAATTTGCTTCGATAGCTTCGGGATAGGTCGGCGTTACCATGGTGTGTCATCGGTGACTTGAATGACATTATGTTCCTCTCCGAGAAGCAGGGAAATAATCCACATCCTAGAGTACTGATGGAAGGTTTTAGACAAGCGTTAATGGATTGTCACTTACACGATTTTGGGGGTTGAAGGTTTACTGTTCACTTGGGAGAATCGAAGAAATGAGGTTGAAATTGTAAGGGAGAGGCTGGATTGGGCGGTAGGAACAACAGATTGGTCTTCATCGTTCTTGATGGCATGAGTTTTTGTTCTCCAGACTGAATCCTCTGATCATCTACCCATCTTTCTATTGCTGGGTATTCAATTGAAGAAATATGTGGATAGACGTTTTAGATTTGAGAATGCATAGACCATAGAGGATGAATGTTGACAGCGGATTAGTAAGGGATGGTTGAAAGGCTCCCACTGTTCCCTTCAAGATAGACTTCGTTCTTGTTCCCAAGATTTGCAAATTTGGGCAAAATCACGGAAGCAAGAGTTTCACTTTAGAATTACACAGGTTAAACAGCAGATGGCATGTGTGCGTCGCCAGTTGATAGTAAACAGGGAGGTATTAAGAGATTTAGAACAGTAATATCGTGCACTTCTTTTACAACATGAAATGTACTAGAAACAAAGGTCCAAACAGCACTGGCTAGCAGAGGGGGATTCTAACTCAAAAATTTTTTTATGCTTACAATTTTTTCATGTAATGGCTTCTCATAAGCATAGAAAAAATTTCATTTCAAAGCTCAAAAATAGTAGTGGGGAGTGCTTTGACTGGGAAGCAGGGTTACTAAATATGTTACTGGACTATTATCAACAACTTTTCACTTCTTCAAGTGGCGATACAAGTCTGATTTTAAACAATGTTGATTGTAAGGTAACTCCCCTACATATTTTCACCTTGAATAAAGGAGCAGTGAGTTGGAAAAGTTCCAAGCAAGCTACTGTAGCTGATTCAGTTATTGAAGCAGAATACATAGCTGCATGTGATGCAGCTAAGGAAGCTGTTTGGATGAAAAAGTTCTTAACTAAACTTGGTGTGGTTCCTTCGATAAAGGAAGATATTCCTTGGTTGTGTGACAATATCGGTGCTATTGCACAAGCTAAGGAGCCAAGGACATACCAAAGATCCACACATGTTCTGCAGAAGTTTCATCTGATTAGAGAAATTATTGAGCGTGAGAACGCTCAAATTCAAAAGTTTAAAGGAAAGGAGAATGCTGCAGATCCCTTCACTAAGACACTTGGATCAAAGGAGTTTGATAAGCATAGGTGGGAGATAGGATTGAAGTTCATGATTGATTGGGTATAGGTCAAGTGGGAGATTGTTGGAATTATGCCCATGACCCAATCGTTATGTAATAGATTGAACATTTTTTATTTTTGTAATTATTAACTTTGTTTACTAACATTGCAAATGATTATATTATCATATTATGTTTATTGTTTTTTATTCTAATATGATAAGTCCTAATTTATGCACTTGCCATCATAATGGAGATTATGATAATGAGAGTAAAGTCTTTAGGGTTTAATCTAAAAGTGTTCTTGATTATAGAAACATCAAATAAGGACTTTAATGATTCGGTTAGATCAATATGTATATTATAGTATCTATTGGATGGATATTAGTAGATCTCATTTACTAAGTTGCATATATAGATGATGCATATGGAGATATGATAATTGAACTGACCAAACTGAGAATTCCTAATAGTTAATATTACCTATGAACTGTCAAGTGAGATATTCTCATAAGGATTTAAATTATATTTTTCCTTTGACCTGAGTTTATCATAGTAATCAAGAGGTCACTTATTATATTTTGATGTCGGACACCTGGTATGTAAAAATGCTAGTTGAATGATCATTGGATATAATTAAGTACCTATATGATTATTGGTGAGTCAGGATGAGATTCATCAACTCTAGATAATGAGTTTGAGCTCTATGTTGTTATTGATCTTAATGGTTGTTTCAAGACCTTGGCCAAGACGATTGAACGAGTGAGGAAAAGGAGTTTCTTAAGTCATTTACCAGTCATTAATGATCGACATGTAACATAGTTGGTTATCTAATAGGGTTTGACAGTTAAACCATATCTTAGGATAATCCGGGGTTGTAATGATGGAAGGTAATAATATATTATCCTTAACCAGTTTTCGTCTTTGTAAGGTTGTTACCTTACACTACCCGGTCAATGAGGAGTGTTGTTAGACGCCAACTTTGATTAGTAATTAATTGGATTAATTACTACCGGCTTAGTGATGAACCTATGTGGTAGCACACTGACGAGAGTAATATTTCCTGTTTATGATTATTTAATTTATTATGAATTAGTTTATTAAATAATCTATATGACATATTATTATATTTTTGCTAGCATAAAAAATATAATTAATATTAGAAATTCTCTTGGTAAGTTATATCAAGTGTTGAAAGCGGGACGTATTTCTCGATATGGAGTGCATAAAGAATTCGTATTTTCGAAGTTCATTATCGATTAATCCTCACAAATTTCAAGTATTTATTTTTGCATTTCACACTATTAGTATGTTTGTTAAACGCAATAAATAAATATATAATTTCAGTTTTTGTTTCCGCTGCATATGCGATCCTTCAAGCTGATCACAAGTTAACATCACACATGAGAACACGTTGGTTTCTCTAAACTCTGGAAAATTCTAAACTACCATGTTCTGACTCTTTAGCACTCTTCTTTGGTGTTTGTACCTTCGTTCAATCTGGAGATACTAGGTACATAACTAGTCTATCTCATCTTTTGTATATTTTGTAATAGTAAGCTATAGTTAATGGAATATTTTCATTTGCTAAAAAAAGAAGATCGTGATGATAGATGACATAGTTCCCTTGTACCTAATAAGCTTTAACTACCGTCGGCGCTGATGACCTTACGCTCGCACTGATCCATGAGCACGTTCTGTTAATTCACATCCGCTCCTTCAAGTCAATGGCATGCGCCATCCGAGCCGCAGCGTACTTTTCCTTACTTAAGAAAGACTTATCCACTCTTAGCCAACCACAAAAAAACAAAGTAGAAATTTCTCCGATGTTCAGTTTGTGTACGTTGTTTGAATGGCAGGTCAACAATAGATATTCAATCCTCTCTTTGTATAAATTAAATATCAAACCGAAGATTATTGAATAGATCTTAATTATACGATTCCAAAAATAGAAATAGGTTGATATATAGATTAAAATATATCGATTTATATTTATGAAAAACTTACCAATCACCTTTTTAAAAAAATTTATAAAACAAAAATTTTATATTACACCCAATAAATTTGTTAATATGATCAAGTCTATGGTAAGATCATAAAATAATTAAGGGTCTATATATTTTTATTTGAAATAATTTTAAAATAAAAAACTAATTAATTATAGTAAAATACGTTCTAAAACTCCGATTCAGAGGTGAGGCGAATGAATGTGAACCGGAAAAATAACTTAGCCATAGAAAATTCTACCAGCAGCCAGTGGAATACCTGTAAACCGGGACTGTCCTGAGTCTGCTTCCTTTTGATTGAATAAAAACAAAGTTGGGGTGGGATCATACCAGCACTAATGCACCGGATCCTATCAGAACTCCGAAGTTAAATATACTTGGGCGAGAGTAGTACTAGGATGGGTGACCTCCTAGGAAGTCCTCGTGTTGCACCCCTCACCCCGTCTTTGAAAATAAGTTATCAAACAAAAAAAAAAACAAAGTTGAAGTTTCTCTGACGTTCAGTTTGTGTGCATAGAAATTATACCAGCAGCCATTGGAGTTTCTGTAAACTGGGACCTCTGAGTTTGCATCCTTTTGTTGACCAAAAACAAAGTTGAAGTTTCTCCGAACTTCAGTTTGTGTGAATTATCACTAGTCCTAGCTCTTCCACAGGTTAATTTAGCCATCTCTATCCTTGTCTGACGAATGACTTGTGTGGATCATCTTCCAAGAAAATCTATATAAGAAGAAAGAAAGAGCAGAGATTTTTTCAAGTAGGGTCACTGATTATAGAGAGAGCATGGATGCGAGGTTGTTTGAAGTCTCTTTTGCAGGGAACGTGGTGGCCCTTAGAAATTTGCTGGAACAACATCCGGCGATTTTAGATAGGGTGCCCCTGTTCCCACCCGCTTTTGTTGAGAACCCTTTGCATATTTCTTGTTTAAGAGGACATGTAGATTTTGCTAGAGAAATTTTAAGTTTGCGTCCATCTTTTGTCCAAGAAATAAACCAAGATGGTCATACCCCTTTGCATTTGGCTTCTTCCAAAGGGTATATAGATATCGTTAAACTGATTCTGAACTTTGGAAACCAGAATTCATGTGTCACCGATCTTTGCGTGAACAAAGATCCGTATCTTAGAACCCCACTTCATTGTGCGGTTATCACAGGTAGAGTCGACATCATAAATGAGTTGCTTAAAGCATGTCCGGAGTCTGCCTCGGAAGTGACTGTTCAAAATGAGACAGTGCTTCACCTTGCTGTCAAGTACAACCAACAACATGTGTTTCGATTTCTTGTTGGAGGAATATGCAATACTGAAACACTCTTAAATTATCGGGACAGCGATGGCAATACAATATTGCATCTGGCAACAATTCGAAAACAAATTCAGGTAATGCTTTTCTACTTCAAACTATTACTGGTGCAAGCAACAACATATCTCAAACATTGACATGAGCATGAACCAATTGGTGCAGACGATTGAGTTCTTATACAGGCAAGCCAATTTGAACGTCAATGTTCTCAACTCGAGGGGTCTTACCGCATTAGATCTTTTAATGATTGGTCCTCCTAGTTCCTGTGACACTGAAATTGGAGAGAAAATTCGATCAGCAGGAGGCGGACGTAGTATTTCGAATCATCAACTTCGATCAGCAGGAGGCGGACGTAGTATTTCGAATCATCAACCAATCATAGATTCCGTAGGGAAAGGAATTAACACAGACGAGGATCAGGGAGAACAGTACTTGAGGGAAATAACAAACGGACTCCTAGTCATGGCATCGCTGGTTGCAACTGTTACATTTCAGATTGCTGTGACTCCACCCGGGGGGTTTTGGCAAGACTTTCCCACAGGTTCCAACGGAAAGTCCAGCGGGAAAACACATACTCCTGGTACTGCTATTTTGTACGATCAAGAGAGGAGTAAGTACAAATTTTTCATTATTGTTGACACTCTGGCATTCATGGCTTCCCTTACTCTCATAGTGGCTCTGCTCTCGCCAAATGATTTTAAGCCATTTAAATGCGGTGGGTTATATATAAATTCTGCTAAAATGAAGTCCTTCAAATGGAGAGGGATACGACATCTAACTTACTTGGTCGTGCTAATGATGGAAATTCTATTTATGGGAGCTGTGGGCATAACGACCGATCGGGAGATCTACGGGACTCCCATCTTTTATGCGGTTATTTTGCCTTGTTCGTGTTTTCTTCTTTCACTTGTGTATTTATCTTTACCAGACGCGCGCAAAGATGAAGCATGACCAGAGAGACAATGCAGAGGAACTTTAATTCGTAATGCATATGCATATTATAAAGGTCGATAGGCTAGTATGTCGGTATTGATGTTTCTCTGAAAACTACATGCGGAAGCAAGGTTGGTGCTTAGTTCAGCCACAACTCGTGTAATTTACTTCTAAGTTGAACTTGTTCAGCTTAACGTACCGTAATCTTAATAGTTTATAACTTAGTTGGAAGTTGGTTTCTTAAGGATGACACTTAGTTGGAAGTTTGTGTGGTTTTTTAAGGATGATTTAGCTGCTGATGTCTTTTTTCTTTTTCTTTCTTAGTGTGCTCTCTGAATTGTACTCTACTGTCTCCTGCAAACATCAACAGGTTCCGTTTCTGTTTTTCCTTCTATTGCTTGATCGAGATCAACATAGTAGCACAGCAAACTTGAATTGTGAAAATGTAATAGGATTAATATGGTAAACTTCGACCTTCTAAACAAGCATACCTTGCTTTCATGGATGAATTTATGGCTTTACCGTAATGTCAAGCTAATATTAAGCTCCTCAAATTTGGAGAACATTATAGTTATTACTATCACGTTTGTTTTGTCTATTAACTATTAAGACAGATAGCTAATCAGTGGTATGTAGCTTCATATCACATCATCAGAAAAAGATAGATTCCTTTTGTTGTTAGAGCCTGAGTTGCTATTTTGAAACTTTTGTGTTTGGCCAAGTTGGTGGCTCGCATAAACAAAGCTGAAATGCAAGTCACCCTGCTTTAGCAATGGACCAAGAGAAAAGAATTTCTATCTCATTTCGGAAACCTAAAATCATCTCACAAGCTAAACTTGAGTAACAAACAAGGAAAAAGATGCAGAGAATATGAATAACATCTATCCTAACTCACCACCAAACTTTTTGCATCTCAAAGCTTCCAGTATATACCCAATTTGTGCAAGATTCCAGCAATCACTGCCCAGAATGTAATTTGGGCAAATATCACGTACAAGAGGGTTCCTACCCTCGTTGAGTGCCACACGTCATTAAAAACATGTTCTTGGATCCAATATACCTGGAATGTTTAGGATGGTTCATTAGTCTAGGTCACGTATTCCAGAAACAAAATGATTTACTTACAAGCGTATTATCTGTTGACTTGTAATACCACCCATTGATAAAACCCTCGAATATGCCCTGTGCTGCCATAACAAAGACCAACATGGCATTCATTCCTATCCATTCTAGGAATAAAAATGGCATCCGGAATCCCCACATATCAATCTGATTACACAACATCAAAACGAACCAACTGATTAGGTTTTACAGGTCTTGCTGGTGCTACAAATTAACAGACATAGTCTTTAGTTGTCATACCAGTATATAGAATCCTGAGAAGACTATTCCAGCTGCACCAGCCGTGAAACACATGTAACTGAAGCTGTAGAGCTGCTTGTTGATGGGAATGGCTGAAAATGTACCCCATCAATAACTTCACGTCAAGTTTATTGCCATTCAAATCATATCGTCAAATCCATACTGTCCAGAAACATTGCTAAACTATTATCTAGTGAAGCTCACCGTCTGTGAAATGAAGAATGATAGCTACAATAAGCAATACAACTCCGATTGAAACCCATTGCTTGAGCCTATCAGAGTGATCCTGCAAAATGACCGCTTGTTTTGGCTTAAGTAGGTCCATAGTCACCCTGACTACTTTTAACTAAGAAATTCTAACCTTGAAATGAATCAAAACATGTCCATAATGAATTCCAATTGTGCCAGACATGATCGCCGAGATCGAACTGGACAAGAAGTATACAAGGTATTTATAAGGTTAGATCAAATGAAGTTTTGCACTGTCTATATAATCAATAAGTTGGTGGTCATTATTCTATTCAATTGTCAGACCTCAACAAGCCTTCAGGTTCAAATGGACCACGGCACCAAGTAGGAGCATGTTCACGAAGTGGACCAGAATTAGGAGAACTAAGTGTGCAAGCCTGTAAGAGGAACCATGTTTAAGCCAAAAGTTCATGGAGGGAAAGGTAGAAAATTGGGCATTTTGAGCAATTGATGGTTGTTAGCAAACCTTTAAACGCTTCCAAACAGGGGCTTGGTATAAATGATTGACACCCCAAACCTGACGATCCACATAACCAACTGCATTGCAGGCAGGTCCTAAGTGTCCTCTCATCCCACATTTAACCTGCAAAGAGAAACAACTAGACGAGTTTCAAGGAGCAACTTCGCATACAAGATTACAGAGACAATCTTCTCAATTATGGCATATTACGCACCGTGTATCTCTTGGAATGGTCGACATAACTCCAATCCGGAACGTGAAGGGTATATGTCGTTATCATGTAAATGAGGAAAGCAACGAACCCACAAATCCTAAATAGCAGATGCCATCAAATTTTTCTTAAGAATACACTTGTCAGAACTGGTTAAGTGAACAAAAAGGTGGTGATTCGACGTATGAAGTTGAAAATTTACCATTGCCATTGATATGCTGTGAAAATGGAAAAATGTCCAGGCTCTGTGATACTTTGTCTTTGCTTGAAGGTTAGAGCCTCTATCAGGGCCACAACCATGTAGACCAAAGCTATCCTCTGCATATATCATAAGAAAGTAGTACGAATATTGAATACCAAGTAGCAACCTTTTCGTAAGGCAATAAGGCATCAAATTATCTATCAATGTTCTTGAAGGCATATATACCAGTCGTATAGTCATATTATCACTATGCTTAGCATAAATGATTAAGACAAACCTGTAGGATACCACACCAACGGATATGCTTCAAGTCAACTCCATAAGCGAGATCAGTAGGTGCGTGGGAGTATCCTCCTGCAGGTTGGTCATACTTTCATTAGAGTCACATTTATCTTATTTGGTATTATAATTAGAATCACATATTTGTACACAGTTACAGTGAATTGGAAGAGAAGCTTTTTCCTTGTGATGGATGTACCTTGCAGTAGTATTCCCCAGAAGAGAAGCTTCAGTGTTCTTAAAATTATCTTCTTAAGTGCATCCCTTCTCCTTGGAATTCTCTGCAAATTTCTATGTGTCATTTATCAGTTTGTTTGTACAGTAATTAAGTAAATGTTTTGACTATTGGTACACTTTTCCTACCATCTTGTTAAGTATATAAATATTACCTTTTTTTATATGTCATTTCAAACAACTAGGGTCTTCCTTACCATTAAATAGAAATTGATTAACAAATATATATATGTTTTCTCGTTTAAAATCTATGTGAAAAGAATTATTAATTGCTATTTTGATTTCCTCAGAAGCACCTCTTTCGTTCCTATATGTTCGTCCTTCTACCTAATGAAGCTAACCCACAATAGCTAGCCATTGTTACAAATGGACCTACCATTTTGACTGTTTAGTATCTCATAATTTCTAGTATGGAGGAGCTAAAAAAAAGGAAACGTTTACCTTAAGTGCAAGAGCAATTGCAACGCCAACGATGAAGAGGAAAAATGGCATCACAAAATCAGCTAATGTGCAGCCATTCCATGGTGAATGATCGATGCGAGGATATGCTTCGCCGGCATCATCGACCAGTATCATCAACTATATATATATAAACATCAAATGATATAAAAACGTATCATATACATTATAACTATCATAGCTCACATGAGTCTCGAAGTATACATATATAGATAGATATATGTATATCAACTTACTACTACGGTAAGGCCTCTGAAAGCATCAAGAGTTGCAATCCTCTTACTCTTCTGTTTCACAGCTTCTGGCTGGCCCTCAAGTGGTACTACGCTACTGCTCTCTTCCTCACCCTTTTTGATGCCATCACCATCTTCATTTTTATCAACTTCATCGGGGTTCCCATCTCTAAATGCATGAAGCTCTTTCTGAGCTAACCCTTCTTCCATTTTCCTTGGATCCTCCATAGTTCTTGTTGTTGGGGACGTACTATGACTGGCCTATTGCCATATCTATGCATATTTAGAGTAAGTTAGAGGTGATAACATAAATTATTATAGCAATGGTGACAGGAAAACGAGAAAGAGACAAGGAGAAGGTCAATTGAAAGCCGGCATCAGTTGTCCTATGGTTGGATGTTTGAGACTATAAGCACGAAAAGCACAGGACACAGATGGACCATTCAAGGCCATGATCATGCCAAGCAAAGACAGAATGGAAGTCTCAAGATTCCTGGTTGGTAATAAGCAATTGTCTCAAACATCTTTGTTCAGTACATTGTACGCCAATGGATTTTATAATTCTTGCGACTTGTAGTTGATCTTGCTGAAGATGTTAGAGTTAAAGTCGTGCTCGTTTATGCACTGTAATTGCGACAATAATTCACAGCCACAATATCGCTCCCAACACTCTTTAAGTAGAATCTTGGTTTGATGAATAACCCCTGAACTGTTTTTGTGTTGCTTGCGTGCCATTTTGTCCAAGGTATACTTAAACTAATGACATTCAATGACAATGAACTCATATTTAATTCTAAACTTTCAAATTTCAACAACAGAACAAAAATAAGGGTAGACTTGGACTAGATCGCTTCAATATCCCAAAGAATTATTGTGTAATTAGTCAATGTAACAACTTACAGGAAAAGGAATTAGCCGGGAGAGTTGATCCCAATTTTGTCTTACTTTTTCTATGTAATAATTCTATTAGATCATGATCATATGTCAAATTTGAAGGAATGTATGATTGAATTTATTCAATGATAGCTAGCTATATGATTTTATCGTAAACTATTGTAAATTAGAAAAATAAGATATCGCCGGCTGATCACTCGTACGTGTAATTTTGAGGGAGATTTTTGTTTTCAGTTGGACTCTAGAATTATCACTATGCCGATCAATCGCTATACCAAAGTTTTAGCTCCTTGTAGCTTAACCCTTTGGTGCTAATTAAGAATTTATGATATAAAGGACAGTGACACGACGAGCCTCTATCCAACAAGCAGAGCTGAGTACTATTAAAATTAATTATTTTAATATTAATTCGGCACCATAATTAAAATTAATAATTTTAATATTAATTCATAATTATAATTTTAAATATACTAAATCCATCCAATCTTATACGATCGAAGGGTGCTAGTCAACTAGATACTCATTTGAGGAACACAATTGAATTTCATGTGAAGCGAAAGCCATTTCGATTCCTTTCCAAAAGGGAGAGGCCAAGCAATCCGTTAAAAGCCAAGCTAGAGTGGTACCGAGCGGGAAGCAATATATAATCCAATTGCACGCTCAGATAAGGACCTATGATTTTAACGACTTACATTTGTGTTAAACTAATGCAACAAAACCAATAACTCGTAAGCAATCCTCTACGTAAGACTTAGAAAAAGTTCATAGAGAATCCTGATAAAGAAATCAGCGTCAGCTACAATCAAATCAACTAAAAACGGAAAAATAAAGTCAGCTTCTTGTATAGAAGTGCAACGTGTGCATTGTACATGTCAAAGTAGTTTCGCAAGTAAAAGGCATGGATGAGTTCAACTTTAAGCGTGAATTGAAGAGCTTCAGCTTGCTCATGGTTTTTGCTTCACTCCTACTCATGCCTGTCAATGGCACAGGTTACATGTTCTTTCTCTACTCTGTGAGAAGTCAAATCGTCATTAGGGTACCACCGAATCACACAAGATACTCCAAACTTCTTCAAAGATTAGGTGACACTCTTGGATTCGTGATAGGTATATGTGGACGAAGTCTTACCACCTTGGCTAGTCATCTCCATTGCCTGAACGTTGCCTCTGTTTTGTTATTTGGAAAGCTGAAAGTGATCGAATCGCAAACTCATGTGTGAAAATTGTGTCTCTACATGTGCCTTACAACAAATGCTGCAACCTAACCTAATACCGGAGCTCCAGTTATATCTGTGAAGATTTTCCCGGAAAACAGAGCCAGTGTTAGGGGGATGTGAAGATTCTCTGCTCCCTACCCTGTCTCATTGAATCTCAGCTATCCATATGTGACCCATACAAATGGATGGCTGAGATTTAATGGGATATGGTAGAGGACAGAAAATCCGTCCCCGTTAGGGGGCTCTTGAATGGTCTTATAGGCCTAACCGGAGAGATTTTGGCACAAATATATCATTCTTTCTATGTAAATGAATTCAAGGCTCCGGCCTTGCCAATTGCTTAGTGTTGAATTTTAATGTTTTTCAAAATAAAGAACTTAACTACTCCTGTAAGTTAAATTCTTTTTGTTCTAAACTCTAACAGAATCAAATGAAGCAAAGCAAGAACATAGCAACAGCTCAATGAAACAATGCTCTACTTCTGTCAAATTTATAGTTTAGTCCTTCAAATGCAAATTCAAGATAATTAATGATTAATTAAGCTAAGAAAAGTTAATTCAAATGTGTCCAAGCGCAATTGATCCGGATCTAATGAATTCAAGACCAGTTTTCTATAATTGCAAATTCAACAAGTTGCATAACTAGAAATAGAAGACCAATCAGTTGGTGATCAAGTAAATATAGGAGTTTCTCTAACTCATTTTAATGTACTTGTGTATTCTAATTCAAATGTAACTAATTTACTTGTTCACCAACTCAATTTAGTTAATTAACTTTGTATTAAAAAGCATGCAACTTACAAACTACAAAGAAAACTTAGATTCTTAAGCTGATTTTAGTTCATTCCAATTATGTGTGTTCATAAGTGTGTGTGTGTGTAATATAGACAAAAAAAAAAGAAAGATTATTATGGTTTTACATTCATACATATGCTTTAACTCAACCACATAGCAGTAACTATTGTTCTTGTATTGAATGTGTTTGATATAAATTTAAGAGTAAAATGGTGTTAGAAGAACCCTCTCCCAACTTCACAAAAATACCAAAAATTCTTCAATAAGTAACATATCTAAATTTCCTCTTTTAGTTTTTTTTTACAAAAGATTATTGAATATTTAAAGGAGAGAATTATTATATTTAGACTATTAAAATGAAAGTTTAGTTATGTGTGTATACTATTTTTATTTGAAAATAATGAATGAATTATCTATAGTTACGACAAATTCATATAAGACAATCATAAAATAGATGTAAAAATAATAAAAAGAAGAGCAAAGGGAAGAAATATAAATCAATTTATAGTGGTTTAACAAAATTATCTTTAACTTCTGTCCATTCCTTAAGTTCTACTTAAGAATTTACTATTATCTTCTTTAATAAGTAAAGAGAAACCTTTTGTACATGCATCTTTCTTTAGAGGAAAAGGAACTCTTACACATTGTTTTTCCTAAGTTGAAAAGATACCCTTTACATATGTTTTTTATTATAGGTAAACATGAACCCTACTATTCAATTCCTCTCTCAGTGATATCTTAATCACTCAAGTACTATAGTCTAACATTTTGTTTTTTTCAAACATACAATGCACTGAGGGATCATATTATGCTCTTATACAGACTAATATAAAGAAACTCTCTCAACACTTTTGAAGACTCTATCTAGTGCCAAAGGCTATTCTCACAACTTAATCGTAGTTTATTTGTACCGAAAACTAACTTTATATGATCATTAGACACAAAATAATCTTTATATATAATGACTAAGTTCTGGGCACATTTGGCTATACTAACATATATCTTGGACTGGCCTATATCTACTTGGCTAATTGATCCCTTAGCCTGACATACTATTCATTATGTAACCTTTTGTTATCGAGTTGGGGTAGTTGAAATCTAACAAAAACTAACTTCTCAAAACACTTTAGGTCATTAAGTTTCAATACTTCTATTTTTTTAAAATGTTTGGAGATTAAGAGGTTTTCTTCAAAGTTCAAAACAAATGTCATCTTATTATGAAAGAATCTATATATTATTCCCTATATATAAATGATCATGTAATGATAAACCGTAGATCATTGAAATGATCAAGATAAAGTTATAGAAAAGATTGCATTAATTTGTTATAATGAAGTTTTCTATTCTTCGTTCTTAATTCTTCACTTAATTTCTTTAAACTTATGTTAGTTGTAGTTGTACTTTACTTTGCTCATTTTGATCATCTTTTGATTATTTAAATTGATTTTATTATTTTTTAATCATTTTCTTCCATTAAACTTGGTCTTTCATATATTGCTTGATTTTTTTTTATAACTAAGATGTTAATATCACCAAAAGTTAGAAAATTATTAATAATATATTTTATTATCATTAAAAATTTTGCTAGAATCTCACTTGGTGTAACTGTCTTCCCCTTTTTCATAATTAAAAAAATATTTAGTGACAATAGAGAAGATAAATGACACTGAATAAGCTTCATATGCCAAAGCAACATATAATGCATTCTTTCCCTTAATTCATGTTAATTAATTTATAAAGATTAATTTTCAACATCATCACTCTCTCTCTTTTGTCAACATTAAAAATATTTGAAACCTATGCCCTAGCTTAATAGAATATAATCATTATATAGTGTTTTTGTTTTTGGATTAGACTAACCAAATCAAACAATTCCGCTAGCAAAATCCTTACACAAACCAACTTTTAAAAGTACTTTAAGTCATCAAATTTTAATAATTCAAGTTTCTCAAAAGTATGAAAATATCCTATTTGATGAAATTTTGATTCAAAATCATTTTAAAAGTTTAATGAAAATCAAAAGGCTTTCTTTAAAGTTCAAAACAAAATTTCTCTTGGTTATGAAAAAAATTGTACATCATGATCTATATGCAAATGATCATGCAATGTTTGGGCCCTTAGACCATTGAAATGACCAACATAAGATTACAAGAAAGATTATAATGATTTATTACATCTCGATATGATTGATTCCTCATTGTTTTTTATTCTTCACTTTCATTTTCTGAGAACTCACTTGAATTATATTTATACTTCACTTTACTTATTTTGTTCTTATTTTTATTGTTTAAATAATTTAATTTCTTTTTGGTTACTTTTTCCTTCTATTAACATATATTATTTTAATTTCAATATGATTAAGCTACTAATATCACCAAAAGTAAGGACATTATTAGTAATACATTTTTGTTATCATCAAAAGTATTAGTTATAACCTTACTTGGTCTAACACCTACCTCAAACCTTTTAATCTCTGGGATGTACTAGAACCATGAACCTCTTTACCACATCTTCCAAGTAACCCATTTTTTAATCAAAAGAAGAATCACAGTAAAGAGAATAACAAAAGGTATAAGCCACTCCTTGTGAAGCATACTTTAGTTTCAAATCCATCTTTTAGATAAGAATAATGGCATGTTAAACTATTAAAAAAGCTTATGATAAGATCAAAGACTAACCATCTTTAAGCTCTTAATCTCTAAAGAACATATGAGAAGGTAGAAATGAGTGAAACTGAAAATATTAAGGAATAAAATGATAGGCTCGTAAAGTTGGTCAAACCAACTTATAGTGTTCGGAGAAGTCCTTAAAGTTAGAAGAATTTTTAAAAAGGCAACTATAAGTGTCCTAGAAAGTATAAAGTTAATAATTTTGCTCTTGAAGCATTATGAGATATGACTTAACTCACTCTAATAGAGTTGGTGAACTCCCTACAAGCATAAGAATAAAGAAAGAAGTTTTAAATAGGAAGAACAAGTTGTTGGAGCTTTCATCAAACTATAAATCAATTTAGGCCTTAAAAATTAATTTTGAAAAAACAAAATTAATGAAAAAGAAATTTTAGGAAAAGAATGATACAAAGGAAAAATGGAAAGGGTAGATTCTTACTTTATACACTATAAAAGAACCAACCATACTTTAAACTTTTCCTAGTATAGGCTTAATATAAAATTTCAAGCTTGCACCCCACTAAGGAACATGGAGAAAGTGTGCAAAAACAAAGACATGGAGCCTAAAGAGGAAGTAAAAGTGGTAGAGCAAAATGAACCACAAATTGATGAGTATCTCCTCATTGTAGTGGCATTATTAGCTTGCTCCAATAAATAAAGTGGTTTGTGGACTTATTTTGCACTTACAACATGACAACGAATCAATATTCAGAGGATTTTATAAAACTTTCACCAATAAAGTGAGAATTGGGAATATAGAATTTCTAGAACTAAAGTACAAAGGTAGTGTAGAACTCTCAACTCCAACCAAGTATAAAACTCATTTTTAAAGCTTTCTTTGTGTTTGAATTGGATCAAAACTTATTTAGTGTTGGTTAATTACTTGAAAGGGGTTTCACTAGAATGTGTGATTAACAAATCTAAAGGAAGTAAGCTTGTAAGAATTGAAATGAAAGGGAATCCCTTCTAATTGATTGAAATTCAAAGATTAAAGTTATAAAAAGTAATAGTTTGCTAACTATAACTAAGATTGCTATTGTGAATGCATATATGCTATGACACAATAAATTAGGTCATGTTTATGATGATTTATCAATCAAAATAAGTATAAAATTAAATAGTTAAAGGTGTTCATAAACTATAAGAAGTAAAATTTGTAAGTCACATTTACCAACTTGGCAAGCAAATTCCATTAGCTTTTGGATCTTTTTCCCAATAAAAAGTTAGAAGTCCTAGAGAATTTGAGAAATTAAAAGCCAGAGTTAAAGACGAGAATGGTTTATTCCTAAAGCAACTTAGATAAGATAATTTCATATAGTATATCTTCATTAATTTGATGAGATATATGATAAAATATGATTTGATTATGTTGATTGGACTTGTATCTTTTGTTTTAGATTGATTTTGGTGCTTAACTAGTAAAATTAACATTATTTTGCTTTAGGATGTAACAAGTAGAGATTGAGTCAATTTTAGCTTGAAACATCGAATTAGAGCACTATTTGTTAAAGCCAGAAATTTTAGAAAACAAAGTCAAATTGCTACAACAGATAAGGTGAGATCACGCCTAAAGCCATATTCACTCCAAGAAATTCAATTTAACTAAGAATTTATTCCCAGTCCCATTATACAGGTATTTGAATTTGTTTAGAATATAATATTTAGATTATTGAGAGGATTTTTGACCAGGAAAAGAAGAGGAGAATGTTACATAGACTCTCTTCATAACTTCCTTTTGTTTTTATTTTTTTTTATTTTATTCTTTCTTCAATTTTTATGGTGGAATTAAAGTCATGATTAGCTAAATTTAAATTTTTTATTTAAAGGGATTCAAAGCTCTAGTTGTAACCTCGTGAGATTTTGTTCTAAACTTAGATTTTATTTTAATTCAAGTATTTCTTTTGTTCCATGTTCTTTTATTTCATGAGTAATAAATATTGATTGATCTAACAAATTAATTTAATATTGATTATTCTATATCTATCTATGAATTCAATGATCTGTAATTATTTTGAATGATTGGTACAAGGAGCAAATAGGTTATTTATAAATTTATAAATTTAACTTATAAGAAATAATAAAACTAAATTGAATAGTTATAGTTATCTTAATTATTTGATTTAAGGTTTAGTCTTTTTCATTAGCCTTATCGCTATCATTTAATTGATATGGAATGTTATCATACCAGATCAATTATCGTAAGTTTTAGTTTGAATGATGGATCTGAACCAATTAATTTAGAAAAAAAATGAGACTTATGGTATATGGCTATCCTAATAGGTTTTGGACTAACTACTTGAATTGTAAAAATTATTCTTTTGAAACCAATGATAAAGTTATAATTGGATGAGATCCATCATTAAATTAAAGTTAAGTACTGTTGAATTTCTCACTTTGATGCTTAATTGATTTATTTTAATTCCTTATTAAATTTAATTTGTTAGTTAATTAACCATAAGCCCCTATTTTATTATATTAATTAAAATTAAGCAACTAGTTTTCGGTTCTCTTAGATTCTACCTAGTTCCACGATTACTACGTGAGTTTAGTGAATTAGAATTAATTTTAAGGGCTTCGACAATCAATTTAATATGCATTAAAGAAAGGATTAAAGATTAAATGACAACTATATACATACTTTAGCAAAATAGCTTAGCACAAATGAAAAATAAAAGGATAATAGAAATGTTAAGGAGTTTGATAGTTAAAAAGGAAGTTCCGAAAGGTTTAAGGAAAAAGTATTTAACGCCTCAATTTATTTACTAAATACACTTCAAAAGGCATTTGTAAATAGAACAACATGTAAGAAAAGACAAAGGTGTAATTTGCATCTCAATGGTTCATAAAAGGTCTAAGTAAGTCCATACTATTATCTTTAGTACTACTTTACACCTTAATGTTACTAAAACCCTAAACAAAGGGCAAAAGTGGCAACAAAGATAAATATAGGGGCTTATTTAGACCTTTTTGTGAAATGATAAGGTGAAAATCACTCCTTTATCAAATGTTTAAAGAAATTATTTTAAGATTAATCAACGTCTAATTGGTCTAAATTGCCTTTAGGGCTTACACTATGAGAGTTTGTCTTAACCTTAAAAGGTTACTCTTTACTAATGACAAAGTAAGACAATTATAAGGGTTCTTCTTCACCAATAGTAAAGAAGATATTGTATGAAGGGTTGTTCTTCTTCCTTTAAAGGATGAAGATAGAGAATTCTTAAGTGAAGCTTGGAGAGTGGACATCGAATAATGATTTTTTGGCCAAACCACTATAAATTGATTTTAGTTCTTTTTCCTCACTCTTTTATATTATTCTTGTGTTTGTTTTATGATTCTTTTATATTGATTTTTCATAATCATTCATCAGAGTAAGTAATTCATTCATTAGCTTAGAAATAGGATTAAAAGTGAACAATCATGTTCACTCCTATCTCGTGTATCATCTAAGGACTAATAATTAGTATCATTATGGTCTCAATCATTGCAAATTAATTTCTAGCCAAATTTTGAGTAAAGATTATTAAACTTTTTATTACCTTTTAAAACCAAAATAGCCAATTTTTAGCTTGAAATCATTTCTTTTAAGGTAACAATTACATATACTGAAAACTAGGATGAAACACTTTGTTTTTTCTAAAGGGTTTGATCTTTAGGAAATCATACAGGATAATCCTTATGTTCCAGTAAACAACAATTGTAGATAAAGTGGAATCTAAAGTACCAAAATATACAAGAAAGTGGAGTGATAATGATAAGAGACACATTGCATTAAATAACAAAGTGATGCATTTTTATTTATAATCTTAATATAAATGAATTTGATAAAATGTTTATGTTTGGAACTATTCATCAAATATTGTACATACTTGAAATCACATATAAGGGAATTATTCAAGTAAAAGAGTGAAAAGTAAGCTAATTAATGGATTGATATGAGTTATTTCACATAGGAAAAATGGATTGATATGAGTTATTTCACATGGGAAAAATGGGTCTACTTTTAATATGCATACTAAATTCATTTATATCACCAATGCTCTTAAAGTTCTTAGTAAGACTTACACTAATCTTAAATTGGTGAGAAATTTCCTTATATCCTTACTAAAGGTTTTGAGGCAAATGTGATGGTCATATAAGAAGCCAAATATTTGAGAATTTTGCCATTAGAAGAGCTAGTTGGATCATTCTCCACCTATGGGATGCAGATGAATGAATTGTATAAAGAGAAAGTGGCTCCAACAAAAAGAGGTATGGTATTTAAAGTCTTTAAGGATGATAAAATTGATAATGAGGAGACCTCCATGAGCGAGATTGATGAGGAAGGTATAAATATCATTACAAAGAAACTTAAGATGTTCTTAAAGGAGAAGAGGGAAAAGTAATTAAAAAAGAATAAAAAAATCATGTAAGGCTATGTGAGTTGACATTTCTAGTTCAAAGAGTGAAGAATCAAAAAAATGGTGGTAAGAATATGCTTTATGTAAAATATTAACGTGATAACTTCTTCCTGAAATTTATATGATGATTATGATGTTAATCTTTCATATCATGTGTTAGTTAAATGCCTAAAGGTTATGAATTTGATTTTAGCTAAATGCCTAAAGGTTATGAGTTTGACAAGGAAGAAATTATCTTCCAAACATAAGGAGACTTTAAAGTTTTTATTTACATGTATGATTAAGAATGAGATATTGAAACATGATATGCTTGACATGATATAATCTAGGAATGTGGTTATTGCCAATAAAAATGAACACGATTTGTTACATGATAACAAGATTGAAAAAAGACACCAATATTCTTAAAGAGATATTGTCTCACTTTAGGAATTAAAAATTAAATATCATTCTTGGAGGCCAGAAGAGCTTGAATGATAAGTATGAGATTTGTTACACTTATAAAAATGCATCACCTAATACTACGATAATTTTTATGTAAGAAAATCATTTTTGTAATGATAATATGTCTCCTAAGTCATCACACAACATATAGTGTTCTATCTAAACAAGAAAATTTTAATGCTCTTGTGTCATCTTCTACATCTTAAGGTAAAAAGAAATTTCAATTTATGTATGGTTCCCAAAGAAAAAATAGGCATAAACCTAAAATACATGGTTCACAAGCCAAAAATGGGTATAATTTTTATATAATGTCACACCTAAAGAGTATGTAACATTCTTAAAGAGAATGTAACATTCTTCTAACTCATATATTCCTATTTTATCATTAAAATGACATAAAATAAGCTCATTATCATCCTAGGCTTTATAGGAAATAAATAAGCACGACATTTTTTTCAAAATTAGCACATGTTATATTTTTATATAAGAAAAAGAGCATTTCATATGCTAAATCATTTTTTAGGCCTCACTATCACATAAGAATAGCTCTTAATACCCCATGTATCCAAAAGAGAGCATTATATCCCTCATATCTTTTATCAAGAACTAAAAATTCTTATAACCTATACTCTTATAAATCTTTCTAACACAACACTAACATTTTCAATTCCCATCATGTGAGATGTTATTTTTATAATGATTTTGGACATATGTATAAAAATTCATCTATGAGATAGTGCTTGTTAAGTAAAATTAAAATGATAGAGGTTAAAAAAAACTTTAAGAACTAACTCCTAAGAACCCAAGTTTTGATGGATACCTTCAAAACATTGATTTCTTTACCTTAAAGGTTAATATTAGGTGATTTTAAATGAATACCAATGATTGGTATCATATTCATTGATATCGAATGAGGAACAATAATGATAAATGTTGTTAACTTCAAAAGAAAAATCACCAAGAGTCCTCATATGACCTAAGTAAAGAAATTAATATCGAAAGACCAATTTTTAAACCAACTAATGAAGAAAAAGAACTATTGGTAGAACATAGAAGGAGATATACACTTACTTACATATTAATAAGATTTAAACATATTAACTTGGTATCCATATTTAGGGGGAGATAACAATGATATATGTACTTAGAGGAAGAAAGAAATATTGATATTTGAAGTTGGTATATGAGTATTTTTTTAATATTGTAAAAAAGAGGAAGAGAATGGTGATATTGAAACTTTATCATTTCATGATACATTAACTAAGGGGGAGTATACATTATACATTGATTTAGTACAGGGAAAACTTAATGTCATTTATTGTTCCTAATAGCGTGAAATATCTTGTCATCAATAAAAAGGGATATTGTGTAACGCCCCATATTAGGGGTTAGGATATTAAGAAAATTCAGTACATATTATGCTTTGTATATGTGAATATTCGCTTATTTGTGCATAAGCATTTTGGACACATACAATAATTGTACATGCATTCATGACATTTTTCGAGTATAATTGATTTATAAATGCGATTAAAAATGCGAATTATGGATTATTTGCATTTAAAATTTATTTGGAGAGTTTTATTATCATTTCGAAATTTTTGGTGAATTTTAGAAATTAAAAAAGGGTATATTTTGGATATTTGACATTTTTGATATATTTTGGATATTTTGACATTTTTGGAGAAATATTCTTGAGTTGAAAATTTTATTTGGAGACTCTTAGTAATATTTTGGAATTTTAGGGAATTTTAGGAATTTTTAGAAATTTTTTATGAAAATTTTGGGATATTTTTAGATTAAGAAAAAAAAATAAAAGAAATAGACTAGTTAAATTGTGTCAAGTGGTAGCATTATATAGTGACACGTTTCAACCATGCAAAGTGCCACGATGAAGTTTCCCTCTGCTGTTGTGTTATGCACAGTGAAGGTTTTGACAAAAACAAAAACTCTTCTTACTTAGATATTACCAAACCAGTCCTCATACATTGTGTTTTTTTTCATTGATTCTCGCT
>JAOQMQ010000005.1:31863366-31876010 GCA_027563845.1 Erythroxylum subrotundum | reverse complement strand
TTATAATATAAGTAAAACTAATATAAAAATAAATATTAAAACATATAAAAAAGTCAAATAATATTATATAAATCTTAAAATAAACGTGAAGATATGTTTGTGGGTATTATGGAAATTATATGTAAAACATAAAGGTAAATAGGACCAAAAAAAAAGCTCATTAATTGATCTGAAAAATCTACCTGAAAAGGTACTTTTTTTAAAAACACAAAATTTGAGCTTCTCAAAAAGCTATATTTTAGATTCCAAAAAAGTTATTTCTATGAAAAAAAAAGTACTTTTGAATTTTACAGTCAAACACTCAGTTTTCTTGAAAATAATTTTTGCGATAGAAAAAAGTGCTTATTTACTGTCCAAAAGCTGAACCAAACAGACACTAAGAAGATATGGTTGCCATATTTATAGTCAAGTCTCTAATGACCTCTAAAGTTTTATCCACCTATGCTGCTCCATAAACTTCATCAATCATACTCCTTGGTTGGATAGAAGGCCCTCCTAGAAGTGTTAAATATGATGTGGACAACTGAGGGCTAGGTGGACGACAGGAAACCATATGCAATATGATAAAATAGGTCTTTATAAGAGCTTTAAAATAAACAAGGGTAAGATTACAAGTATGTTAGCTAAGACATAAGCTCTTCGTCTTTTAACAGGCATCATCTCTTAAGGCTTGCTTTTTAGGGATCTAAACTGACCAATTTTCCCCATATAACTTAAAACTCGAATAAGATCATAGTTCCAATACTTTTTGATGCACAAGATTCTTATATAAAGACAAGTTCAGAGCATATTTATATCTCTGTGTGACAGAAATAAACCTATTGAAGATTCAAGCTTTTAGGGAAGAGAGAGAGTTTTAGGGAGAAGTCATAAAGAAAACACACAAATTTTATTTAATGGAAACTTTTCTTGAATATAATGGAAGATGACCTTTACTTTTATAGGCAAAGGAGATTACAAAATACAAATAATTATAAATAAGAACAAGGTCACATTATACATTTAAATGGATAAGAACAAAGTCATATCATGACATAAAAGGCAAACAACTTTTTAAAAATGTGACACCTGAGTATAAAGACAAATAACTCTAAATATATGGACCCACAAGGGATCTCGTCTTTTTCTGATAAGTTCTTGCCATGATTGCGAATTTGATGGGATAATTCTTGCACTCATGCTATCGTTATCACTATCTCTTCTCCTCTTTTTACCGCGACTCACTTCTTCTGTTTTTATTTTTTTATTATCTAACTCCTCTTCATCAATGATTGGAAAATCATTATCTGGGTTTTCACCATCCTAGAAGGCTGAGGCTCTAGATTGAGATGGTCTAGTAATGTCTAGGCCTATGTTTAAGTCTATCATAGGGTTATCCGGAATCTCAAAATTTGGCATTTAATGTTCTCTAGGAGCAAATTCTCTTAAATAAGGTCCAATTGATGTAGAAACAATTGGCGGGGCATACTTAGGAAAATGATTTAGGTCTTTAAGGAAGTCCCTCAGACTGTTGAGTATTTTTTTCTTTTTGGTACCTTAGCCATTAAGATGAGGTGTGTCAATACACATAGTTTTCATTATAGATTGACACATCATGTGTGGTGTTGTAAGGTCAGTGAAGAGAAAATAAGCTTTAGGTAGTTTACTTCTCTAATGGAGTCTCTTATAGCCTGAGATGCTCAATAACTTGTAAGAGTTAAGTTTTCCATCTCATCGGTGGTTATTACCACTCAAGGAAAGTCCATAAGAGAGAACTTTCATTTTTCCTATCACATAAATACTGGTATATCTATACGAGAGGAAGAGAGATAACATAGACATATAAGATAGAGAGTGCCCATAAGTACCATATTGCATTCTCCGATAGAGGACCACTGATGAAGAATACAGTGTGATATAATGTCTAAATGTTACAAAGGGATGAGTAGTAGTGTGCCTGGTTATTTAAGAAAGAGGTGAAGATAATAGAGTAGCAATTTTTTCAATGGTGGTATTTCTTCCAATGAGAGGAAAGAACTTCTTTTCTTTAGCAGTATTTAGTATCCATTAAAAGGATGAGAGGAATGGATCAAGAAGGAGTGATGATACTGATACATTTTTTAGGCCGTGAGAAGAAATCAACTAAGATGTTTTAATGGCCTTTGATATGCTTAACTGTGAATTTATAGAGGGAGAACAGTTCTTTCCATCAAAGCAATTGACTTTTTGACAAAAGCTTTTTGCTAGGGTTTAGTATCTTTGAGAAAGATAGATTGTCCATTTCTACTATAAAGTAATAAGGGCTACGATAGAAATTAAACTTTTCTATACCTCTTTTTACTGCCAGAATCTCTTTGTAGATTGCATGATAGTGCTTTTTTTAGCCCTTAAATTTTGCTCTAGCATATTCACATTAAAACTACTTTCCTTCTACCTCCTTTATTATCATTGCTCCCCAAAAATTTTCATTGGCATCAATCTACAAGATTCTTTTTCCTTTTTTAGGAATCTTTAGTAGAGGTGAATGTTGACTGATCTACTTTAATACCTTCACTTATTTAGTTTGATTAAGGCCCCATGGATCCTTCTTTAAAAATTGGGACATCTAACTAATATAATATGACACATAATGAATGAAGTCTTCGATATAATTTATAATCCCCAAAAATTGTTGGATTTGCTTAACAGTAAGATTTATGTCAGAAAAATTTAGTAATTTACTAGCTATATGTGGCCTGGGATGGTAGAAACCATTATAAAACTGTATTCCTAGAAATTCTATCTAAGCTGATCCAATCTGGCTTTTACAGGTTTAGATCATTATCCCATACTTCTTAGTAAATTCTAAAATTTATTTTAATAGGGCTTGATGCTCTTGCTAAGTCTAAGAATAAAGCAGGATATCGTTCATGTAAATCAAGGCACTTAATAGAATGGAATTATAAATTCTTGTCATGGCTCTTTAAAAAGTGACAGGGCAAATTTTAACCCAAATGACATTACTATCCATTGATACTAGGCAATAGGAATGTAGAATGTTGTCTTATATCAATCTTTTGAGTTAACACTCAATTGTCAAAATTTTCGCTTTTAAATCAAACTTTGATAATATTTTTTTCCTCCTTTAAGAATAATACTTATGTGTTTATTTTTAGTAAAGAAAACTTGTCATCTTAAAGAAAATTATTTAGAGGTTTGTAATTAATAACTAACATCTTTTTTCCTCTATTACTTTCTGCTCTTTTTCTATATGAAAGGCTTGACATGCATAATCAGATTTTGTCAGTTCTATTAGTCTTTATTTCAAACGAATAGCACACTTCTCTTGTGTCATCTTCAAGTCTTCGAATTCATTCTTAGGTGAGTGGAATTTGTTAGATTAACTTCCTCATTCTTCTTAAATAACAATTAAATATACAATTCTAAATTATGTCATGATGGATGTGAATGATTCAATTGATCATGACTTTCTAGACAATATTGTAAGAGTTGATCCCTTATATCTTTATATCCATTGGGAACATATTGTAGCTTAAAGATTTCACAGTCTTCAATGTATACACAAAAAATGTTGTTAATAAATTCCTTGTAGTAGAATTTGTAACTTCTCTATTTGGAAATAAACATCCAACCTAATAAGTATGTTAAGATTAGGAAGATTGCTTCCTAACATTTTTTTTCTAAATTATACAACTTGGAAAGAACTTTACCTCAAACCTTCTTTTTCTGATAAGGTTTATCTTAAAGGATTTGTTATCAGCTATAATAAAGTATTCCTTATAAGTTGCCATTCTTTTTTAGGAAGAATATGTGGCCTTATGACACTCATATAGGAGCCTATATCCATGTAATCAATAGATGAGACTGATCTGTGATACTTCTCTAGACGCAACTAGAGTTTGACATATGGTCATGTTACTACTGAGTTCCTTAGTTTTGAATTCAAACAAAACTTCTTCATCATGTGAATTAGTTCCTCATCTTCTTCATCAATAGAAGAGGCTTCATCATCAGTAGATTCATAAATAGGTAATGCAAACAGTATCTCTTCATCTTCACTAGACTATTTTTCAAAAAGAGAATCGATGTCCTTACCATCTCTTATGGGCATCATAGCCTCAATTTACTGCAAGATCTTAATATCCTTTTTATTCTTTTTTGGCACCTTCTTATATAATTGCCAGGTTATCCACAAAGGTAACATATGTATGATTTTCTAGTCTTAGAAGTACATCATCTTAAAATCTTATCCTCTTTTTCTTCTTTCCATTGAAAGGATTTGGATGAATTAGGAACAACTCTCTTCTAAAATCTTTCTTCTTCTTTGTGATACATTCACATTTCTCTCTGTCTTTGCATTTGATCTTTAAGTTAGGGTTTTTTCAATCTTGTTTGAGTTGAGGCCCACCTTTCAGCATAGCTTTTAAAAACTTTTATTGTTCACACATTTTGTCCAGCCTATAAAGGCTAGTTGATAAATTTCTCCAAGAGAAATTTTTGACTTATCATTATAGAGAGAATTAATTGTTCTTTTTAATTATGACTGTAACTCATCAGGAAGGGAGATAATGAATGTGTACTAAAGATTAACATCATTAAAGTCATTAAACATATCGTATTTTTTAAGACATTCTTTAAAAAAAAGTTTACAAATTTTTCCTGTTCATAAAGCAGCACCTCATTTCAAAGTCTAGAAATCTCGTTTTAATTATTCGTTAATCATTCATAAAAAGGAACTAACCTCTAAAAATTGGATGACTTGTATGCATATATATTTACTAAGGCTTTGGAACCATTCTATTATGTTCTCTTCATTCTTAAGACAAATTTTATTATGATCTCTTTATGATAAGCATCTTAGCCTTATCATTTGAAGATCTATCCAGACACTAAATTCATGTAGTCAATCTCTCCATTTTGTTGGAGGAATGTCATAAAAAATGAGACATGGTCCTGAAGTAGGTCTACAGTTAGAAGTTGCTTGCGATCTATCTGGTATTTGAGTGGGATATGCAAATTGTTCAGAGGTGCTTTTTGTAAAAGAATCATAATCTTGACTCTTTTTTAACTTTCAGGGCTATCTGGAACTGGTTAAAGCCATGAATTCTTGGGTGGTCATAAGTTCTTTCTTCGTTGTCATATTTAGGAAAGGCCTTTCTCTAAGTGGAGAACTTTATGATGTTTTCATTTATAAGGGTTTAGAAGCATACGAGGTTAAAGTAATGTCTTTTGCAATTGAATTAGGCTTATAAGGTTTTCATGATTTTGGAAAGGATTGTCTAAACAACAAATATGAAAATTTGAAGACTTTTATGTCATTAGTAGCTTCAGGATATGATGTGATGTTATAAATAGGTTGTATGGCTAGAAATGTTGAAGGATATGATTCATATATAGCTCTGGATTGTTCTTTATCCATGTTTGACTCAATTCTTTTAAACTCTTCTTGAACCTTTTGTAATACTCTTTCCTTATTAGAAAAAGTCTGATCCATAATAATGTTGGTTGATATATCTTCTCAAATCATAATTAAGTTATGCAGCTTGGTTGGGTAGCCGTTAATGTAGTTGTCAAACTTTGAGAGACACAACACCAATCATTGAACTTAATCCTTGTGTCTATTGGAATAAACCATCAAGCTTTGAATCAATTCGGTGAAAGACATTGTTTTATGCTACAACATTTTCTCTCTGGCAATTTATCACTTCTTTTACTGGATAAATAGGCACATGATGTCCATGTGGATTAGTACCGATTGATCATGAATATAGTATCATAGATAACCTAATTTTCTTATTGATATGAGCCTCTAAAAGTGAACAATCTTCATCCTATGATCTCATCATCATAAAAGGTAATGGTTTTAGGATCTCCTCAGGAATTGTAAAGATTTTTAGCACAAAGAATTTTGGTTGGATCCATTGTTCCTTTCCAATTTCTTTTAGTTGTTTATAGATGTCCTTTTAGTCTAGGCTTAGGATTCTTATGACAAATCTAAGGTCTTAAACTATAATCATCTTCATTATGTTTGGGTTGAATCTTCTTTTGAGGCTGGCACTTAGAACTTTCTTTGGTCTTTCTACTGAGCTCTTTTTTTTCATCAAGCGACATAAAATTCATCTTAACTATTAAAGTATACATCCATCTAATAATCCATAATCTGATTCACACATAGATGGATCTACATCCCAGATAAAGTGTTTATTAATATGACTAATATATATCTCATATCCATCGGGATAGATAGAGTGGATTAGAGGACCACTAATGTCATCTTTATGAGAGAATGTTGGAGTAATCAATAATAATGTCCCACAAGAGGCTCCAAAGGGTTCAAGATTCTCTTCCTTAGGCTTGTTAAAAATATATTTAACTATACCATCTTTCAAGATTCTCAAAATTAGAGGAGTGGTAGTATGAATAGAGTGCCAATAAGGAGTATAGAATTCCTTTTTGTAGTATATTATCCTCTTCATAGGCATTAATTCATCCAATTTTTCTGGAGGCAACTGTCTTAAAACTTGGATGATTATGATATCATTCTGAGACATATCTATTACTATATAAAGGGCATCTCATGTAAAGATTAGAAAGTTTAGATCTAAAGCATGGTTCTACAATCTATAAATGATCTGATGATAAAGTGTGGTCAAGATAGTTGTAGGATCTTACTCAACTCCAACAATTTAAATTTGAACTTTTGGTCTTATAGATAGAGTCAGATCATCAAGTTTGATGTTGAAGTATGGAGCAATAGTCACACTCTGATTATTAAGAGTGGTCAGGAGGGTGTCGATCAACACATTATATTAAGATGTATACATCGTGTCTAATAGAGAAATCCAAGTTGTTATTGGAATCTCTTTTCTTCCATGTAACATTAAGACCATGCGAATAGTGCCTAGATGGAAATATGTGTAACCTTGTTTTTGCCATAAAGAGATTAGTTTAAAGAAAAACTCCAGAGTTACTTATAATTATGTAAAAGTGGATTTTAAGCCATATTGGTCTAGTCTAAAATCCTGGATCAATTTTTTAGGTTGAGGTCTATATGTGGAAACTAAGGAGCGAATACTCTTTGTAAATGATCTAAATATGTGATATAGATTATATGGACCAATAAGGGTAGCTGAGTATCATAGATCTTAGTGTCTTCGTGTAAGTGAGTCATTTATACAAGGTTTTCTATTTTATTAGAGAGGGTTTTCCTAAGATCAAAAGGGCATTGTCCTAAAGAAAGAGTTGAATAGAAATGAACTGAGTTTACTGATGAGGTTGGAACTTCACTCATGATTATCTTGGTTCTCCTTAATCATTTTATCAACAATAACTTTACCACTATCACTAAAGAAGCTTATAACTTTGATATTACACAGGAACACTAGATGAGGGTTACGGGAATGATAGGAAATCATTTGGAATATGATAAAGTAGATCTCTATAAGAGCTCCAAGATAAACAAAGATAATTGTAGCTAAAACTCCAGGTATACTAGTTAAGACACAGACTCTTCATCTCTAAAAGGGCATCGACTCTCAAGACTTACCTCTTAGGGATCTAAGCTTTCCAATTTTCTTCGTATAACTTAAAACTCAAATAGAATCATAGGTCCAAGACCATTATTCTTTTGATTCAAACTACATTTTTCTAAGGTTAGAGAAAGTTTCTGATTTTTTTCCTTTTAGATTAGCAATTCAACCTTATTCTAATTTAATAAATTAAATTTTAATTTATTGAACTTCAAGTCAAGTTTAATCCAAAGATCGATCCAAAGTTCATTTCAATATCTTACATTTCAATATCTTACGTAGCTAAAACTACATCATATTGATAGTAGCTCGAAGCTGTTAGTGTCAAACTCAATAATTCAAGATTGGTTTGTCCTGTCATCATCCCAATTTTTATTGTCTTATTTAAATATCATATTAATTATAATAACAAATAAACATAAATTTCTTAAGTTGAAAAAGAATATACTAAAATTCAATGTATGTTATAAAGGTAATTAATATGTTGAATTTTCTACTTATACCAGGAAAAATTGGTATAAATTTTTTTTTCCATATTGTATTCAAGTATTAGGTTATGTTAAGAAATTTTAAGTTAGATACTATGTCAAATTTATAAATTAAAAAAATAAAAGATTAAATTATTTTTAAAATATAAAAATATTTATAAAATAATTATTCTGTCTAAAAATTATATTTATGATATTTTTAATAAATAGAGTTATTGAGTCAAAATTTAAAGTATTTTTTAATTTTAATTATAATATGAAACTAAATTTTATCAGGTAATTAATTTTTATATAATTAAAAATATTTTTATGACTATTAGCTACAATTATCTTCAAATATTATGTCTATATTTTATTTTTAAAAATTATTTTTAAAAATTATTTTTCTCCCCATAAACATGTAAGTTTAATTTATTCTATAAAATATAAAATAAATATTTTTATTTTAATAAATTTTATAATAATTTTATAATAATAGACTAAATTTTAGTTATATAAAATTAAAAATTATTTTATAGTTTTAAAATTTTATTCAAAAGAGTATCTGGTATTGACCGATACCAATACTATTTCATATCTATACAAAAACTATTATCAATTTTGGTACAATTTTCGAAACATTGAATTAAAAATAACAATTATTATAAATTAGGATATTAGAATGTGTTTTTAAAAATTTTATTTAATACGCATTAGAAAAATTGTAATTGTAATTTTTTACTATAAAAAACTATTTTTTTTAGTTTGTGTTGCATACTTCATTATTTGTTTTTAACATAATCAATATTTATTTGGAGATAAATAATGGAAGTTCATGAAAGTTTATACTTATCATGTTTAATTTTATATTTATAATTTTAAGGTAATTAGCCCGAGCTTGAACCCGAGTCTAGCCCGAGGCTCAACTGAGCAAAGAAAACCGGACCTAAAATTCAGTCAACTCGAGCCTAATCCGTTGATTTCAGGCTGGGCCGAACCTTTTTGTCATTTCTGTAATTAACCAATTTTTTGCAATGTTTTTTCTCACTCATACTTTCATTTTGATAATGAAATATAAACAAAATTTATTATCATTCAAAAAATACAATATTATTACTATAGACCTACCTCATAATTTATTTTCGTATAAATTATTATAATTGTCAAGAGTATATTGGAAATTTACTTATGAAGTAAAAATGATTTAACGCTTATGAAATGTAAGAAAAGATAATGTAAGACCAATCGCTTCTCGTGTATATTAATTGGACAAAGAACCAAACTCACCAATGAATTGCGGATACTGATAGGGGAAATTACAAGTGATGTCCTCCTAATATAGCCAGCCATGTGTAACTTTGAATTTGCCTCGTGTATCTAATGGATGATGATAAAGTATGCCAATAATTGGCTAATTATAAATAAGAAAAGACAAAATCTAGCAACACATTAGTAAGTAGTTTGTTCTTGATAGAATTTTTAATATAAACATAGTGTAAAGTCAACAAATAATAATTGAGTTCGAGTTAATTATTGTCAAAATAACTGTAACTAATTATTTAAATAGTTGACCCTTATTATATATAAATTTTTTAACAATTTTATATTTAGTCAATATGAAATATTACAATAAACATCCGGTTATTATTTGAAATAAATGTAGTGGTAATCAAACCGGACTATTAGGATTGAACATCTGAACTGACAACCAAAAAGATTAATAATCCGAACCAAACCTACTATAATATTATATTAATTTTTTAAATATGAACAAAATATAAAACCCACTGACAAAAAAAATTAGTATTTTTTCATGGAGTGAAAAAGGAGTCTGATATGATATATAATCATTTTAAGAAAAAGGAAAAGAAAGATCGATAACTTACAGCATACGGGTGGGTGTGTTTTTCACAAAAGGTCTCATGCTCCAGCCTATTTCTTCCCACAACCCAAGAGAAGAGATCCAAATTTCTCCGAGTGTCGTCCCATCTCGTACGCTATATTTGCGGATTGGTCCCTAATAAAGTGGAAAGTAACATATTACATCATTGCAATGCCACCCCAATTACACGCAACAGTCCCAACACAGTTTCAAGATCAAAACAAGCCACGTGTCCAACCAACAGTCTTATCTATATATAGCATTTTAATTTCCAAAGAGACAATAAAAACATTCTGTAATATATTGTTAAGAACGAAGTGTGATAAATATAGGAAATGAAAGAGAAAAAAGGGTGAATTAGTGAAGAGTGAGATGTTACTTACATCGAAAACAAAAAACAGTTATATTTGTTAAATGATTAATCAAATTCAAAACTATCTTTTCTCCTCCTCTGCCCTCTCCATCTGTTTGAACTCTCTTTGCCTTAATTATCTCCCACTATTTGTCCCTCCCATAATCTCCTTCCCTCTCTCTCTAAAGACCGTCTCTATCTCTCCCTCTCATGCATGGGATTAACCTCCGCCGTCTGATCAGCTGACCGGCATTCCGGGCATCGGTTCCAATGATTGGTCATTTGGATTCGGGCACAGGGGAATTTCATCTCCGGTTGGCTTCATTTGGTCTCCGACTTGTATCTCAGATCCGTTTTCTCGTGATTTGATCCGCTCCTTTCCGTGGTATACAAACTCTTCTACGCCGACCACCTCATCACCATCTGATTAACACTAATATTGATAATAGGATTGACAATAATCTCCGTGTGCGTGTGTGCGTGTGTGCGGGCGCGTTTGGTAGTAGGGTTAGGGTTTGAAGGAAGGATGTTCAAGAAAATCATGAAAGGTGGGCGTAAGCCCTCGAAATCGGAGGGCAGCGAATACGGGTTCGGGCCGCCGGGTAGGAACTCCGGGTCGGGTCCTAACTCGAATGTGGTTGTAAACCACGCGTCACGTGCGGCTCCTCCAACTTCACAAGGCCCGACGCCGGTTACCGCTCCACCGCCGATGAACGCTGTCGAGCCTCTCCCTCCCTTCCGCGACGTGCCGGTATCGGAGCGGCAAAACCTGTTTCTAAGAAAGCTCCAGATTTGTTGCTTCCAGTTCGACTTCAGCGACACGTTGAAATCCGTCCGCGAGAAGGAAATCAAGAGGCAGACACTTCTAGAGCTTGTGGATTTCATCCAATCCGGGTCGGGTAAGATAACGGAGGTTTGTCAGGAGGAGATGATCCGAATGGTCGCCGTCAACTTCTTCCGGTGCCTGCCTCCGGCTTCGCACGAGAACACCGGCCAGGAGGCCGCCGATCCGGAGGAGGAGGAGCCGTGTCTGGAGCCTTCGTGGCCTCATTTGCAGCTAGTTTACGAGCTTCTGTTGAGGTACGTAGTGTCGTCTGATACGGACACGAAGGTCGCGAAGAGGTACATTGATCATTCATTTGTGCTGAAGTTATTAGATTTGTTTGATTCGGAGGACCCGCGAGAGAGGGAGTATTTGAAGACGATTCTTCATAGGATCTATGGAAAATTTATGGTGCACCGTCCTTTTATAAGGAAGGCGATTAATAATATATTCTATCGGTTTATATATGAGACTGAGAGGCATAGTGGGATTGGAGAGTTGTTGGAGATTTTAGGGAGTATTATTAATGGGTTTGCTTTGCCAATGAAAGAGGAGCATAAGTTGTTCCTTGTAAGGGCATTGATTCCTCTGCATAAGCCGAAGTCCGTTTCGTTGTATCATCAGCAGCTGTCTTATTGTATTGTTCAGTTTGTTGAGAAGGATTATAAGTTGGCAGATACGGTCATAAGGGGGCTGTTGAAATTCTGGCCTGTGACCAATTGTCAGAAGGAAGTTCTCTTTCTTGGAGAGCTTGAGGAAGTGCTTGAGGCTACGCAGTCTGCCGAGTTTCAGCGGTGCATGGTTCCCCTTTTCAGGCAAATTGCTCGCTGCCTTACTAGTTACCATTTTCAGGTTTGTACGAATGTTAGTAAAGTTAATGTTTTGGAGCACTTGATTTTGTAGGTTACATAATGTTGTGAATTAATATAACATACAACTAAATAACATGAGAATGTTAAGTATCAAACTGGTGCAAGAGGAATGATTTGTAGTTTAACCAAGATAAATGGTTTTCTGTTAATTATATAGTCTGTTGTCTATATTGTTCTTTTATCAAGATTTTTGCTTTACCAGTTCTCCTTTCCAATTTTGTATTGAGTTTTTTTAAGCCTTTAACTATATTGAGTTGCATTGAAATGATATCTGTGGCTTAGTGTCAATGTTGAAATGATTTATCCTACCCATTTGATTTCATCTATGTTGTTTGTATTATGTTGTAGATTCACTTTATAAATTATGTTTTCTGTAGCTTACTAGGCATAAGTTATTAATGGTGATGCTGATATGGCTTCTTTACAAAAACTAAATTGATAATATAAGATAGTGGTCTATTGTTGGCCTATTCATGCTTTTTATTTTTTATTTAGTGAGGTTGAAACTGTTTGTGTTGGTCATTTTACTTCAATTATAGAAATATCCAGTGTGCATGTTTTTATTGGTCCTTGATGATTTCGTTGGGATTAAATGTGATATTATTTGAAGCTATGATGTAGGTATAGGAGGTACTTTCTGATGACCGAAATATTCTTCTTTGGCTTCTTCTACGTTCTTACTGCCTTTGCTTTGTTTCCTTGTTTCTTCTGAAAATCAATTGCTAGTTGCTGTCTGTTAA
>JAOQMQ010000005.1:31832498-31847636 GCA_027563845.1 Erythroxylum subrotundum | reverse complement strand
CGGGTATCCCCATACTCGCCCCCGTTCGGGTAATTTTATCGGGTACCCATCGGGTTCGGGTACAATTGCCATCCCTAGCAGCAAAGAAGATGCTGGGTGGTCTGGGAGGAGGAAAATGCGTGCCTTATATACTGTAAAGAGGGAATGACGCTATAATAAAATTAAAAGGAACATTAATGGGTAATAATAGTGAGAATCTGTACAGATTTAAGAGTGGTGGTCAAACATTAACGTTAGTAACTGAAAAGGCATTAAAAACGTATGCATTAAACCAATTTTGGAACAATAATATCAACAATCTCCCACTTGGTCCAAAAATTGATAAACAAACTGTAACAATTTAAGAGAAAAATAGACGAACAACCAGGTGAACTAAGTCTTGAACCTGGTATCCAAGAAATTTGAAGACATAACCTATTGGAGAAATAATGCTAGAGAAATAAACAGCCTTAAAATGCCCTGATCTCATGATTGCTCTAAAGAGATAGCCCAAATGCTCTCATAGGAGGGTGACTAGCCCCCTCCCCCCCAAATGCTCTCAAGACACAGCAACTCCTACCAAGGTAAAGATATAGCCACTAGTAGAGTGTAAATCATCACTCTCCATAACCTAGTTAGCATCAGAATATCCCTTTAATACAGGAGGATGACCATTAAAAGATAATACATAATGCATAGTATCTTTTAAATATCTCAACAAATGAATCAATGCATTCCAATGCTCTTAACTAGGATTATGAGTATAGCTACTAAGTCTACTTATACACTATGCAATATTAGTATGAGAATAGTTCATCAAGAACATCACACTACTAAGAATTTTAGCATACTTAGCTTTGTTTACACCGTCACCAAGATTTTGTTTCAAAGTAACACTAGCGTCATGGGGAGTCTTGACTGGTTCAACATCATAGTAACCAACTTCTTCAAAAAAAATTCAACATAATGTGTTTGATTCAACTTAAAACCAAAGGCAGTCTTATCAACTTTAACTCCAAAAATGAATTCTACAGGTCTAATATCTTTTATATCAAAGGAAGACTTTAGCAAACTCTTGGTAGTATCAATGATAGATAAGCTAGTACCAAAAATAAGCATATCATTTACATAAAAAGTTATGATCACACAACCATTGGCATCAGATTTCATATAAATGCAAGAATCAGAATCATAGGAGGTGAAACCATGTTTGAAAATCTCACTTTCAAATTTCTTATGCCACTATTTGAGAACTTATTTGAGTCCATATAAAGATTAGACCAACTTACACACTTTTTTCTCCTAACTAGGCACTTTAAATCTCTTGGGCTAGACTATATAAATTTTCTCAACAAGATTACCACTCAAGAAAGTTGTCTTAACATCCATTTGGTGCATATGAAGCTTAAATACTAAGGCAATACTAAACAACATCCTTATAGATGCAATTTTAGTAATAGGAGAGTAAGTATAAAAAAAGTCCAATCCTTCCTTTCATTTAAAGCCTTCAATTACAAGTCTTACCTTGAACCTCTTAATAGTTACTTTAAGTCTCAATTTTTTTTTTTGAAAATCCACTTACACTCCAAAGGTTTGCACCCTTAAGGTAGATCAATTAAAACCATATTTTTATTAGACATAATTGACTCTAACTTACTATATATGACTTCCTTCCAAAAGGTAGCATCCACTGAACTCATTACTTCTTCATAAGTTTTGGGATCTTCCTCAATAATATACGTGACCACAAAAACGTCATCTATCTTATTAGGTTTTTTCACCACAAAGGAAGTAATAAAGTTAGAACCAAAACTGGTAGGTACTCTAGCTCTTTTGCTTCTCCTTAGTTCTACAATTTCCTCTTTGTTTATGTCATCATTGGTAAAAAAAACTAGGAACAAATTCTCTAGGAGCTTGCACACTCACTTTCATAGGAAATATTTCCTTAAAGAATACGACATCTCTTGACTCCACAATTAGTCCATAAGTATTAAGTTTCTCTTCTTTAACCATAAATCTATAGGCAGCACTATCAGAGGAATATCCCACAAAAATAGAATCAATTGTCTTAGGTCCAATTTTCTTCCTCTTATGTTCATGTAGAGCATCCTTAACAAGACGCCCTTACGCTTTCAAAAAACTCAAGTTAGGTGGATAATCTTTCCAAATTTTATAAGGGGTTCGATCTAGTTTCTTATAAGGGACTCTATTCAGAACATATCAAGTTGAAATAATAGTTTTCCTCCACATAAAATCAGGTAAACCCGAGAAAATTATCATTGTATTCATTATATCTTTAAGTGTTTGGTTTTTCCTCTCGATTATTCTATTTTATTTATGTGTATAAGGGGCTTAAAGGTCATGAATAATCCCAACTTTTTTGCAATAATCAATAAGAAAATCAGTACTACACTCACCACCTATATCAGATCGTAATCTCTTAATTTTCCTTTCCAGTTGATTTTCAACCTCAGCTTTGTATTTCGTAAACACTTCCTCTACATCACTTTTATTTTTCAATAAGTAAACCTTAGTAAATCAAGAACAATCATCCAAAAGAGTAATATAATATCTCATGCCTCCTTTACTTACACAATTCTTAAAATCACTCAAATTTGTGTGCACCAAGTTCAACAATTATGACTCTCTGTCTGTCATTGACTTAAAAGGTTTCTTAGAGTGTTTAGCCTTAACACAAATTTGTCATTTTTTGATTTCATTGTTGATCTAGTTAGGTAACAAGTTTAAGCTTTTCATCCTGTTAATTGACCCCACATTCATATGCTCAAATCTAAGGTGTCATAGATCTAAAGACTCAACAATATAAGCAGAAGAAGTAGATACATTCATTTCAATATCAAGTATAAATAAGACCCCGTTACAAAACCCTTCACCAACAAAGTTCTCATTCTTAGTCAAAACTAGCTTATCAGAATCAAAGGTAAGTTTAACATCAGCTTTGTTAAGTAATGCACCAAAAATCAAGTTTCTACGAACATCAGGAAGAAATAAAAAAAATTTCAAAAGCCAAAACTTTTCTAGAAGTGAGTTTGAGATTGACATTCTTAATTTCTTGGATAGGAAATTTGCTGGAACTGCCTATGTACATGAACTTACCATCAGAAGCATCATTCAATTCTTTGAACAGGTCTTTGTTAGTGCATATATGATGTGTAGCTCCTGTGTCAATGATCCACTCCACCAAATTTCTAGCAAGGCTGACTTCGGATATCACAATAGTAATGACCTCCTTGTCATCACCCCCAGTAGTTTCGGACACATTAGCTTGAAGCTTACGAAAATTCTTCCGGTTACCTTGTTAGTATCACTTTTGTTTTCCTTTCCCGAACTGTCATGCTTTCTGTCATTGGCCCTTCTTCTTATGGTTGATTCTAGCTTAGCAAAAAGCAACAGAATGGCCTGGCTTATGGCACCACCAACAATCACCATCAATCATTTTACGTTTGAACTGGCCATGCTTATTGTTATTGAAAAACCTGTTGTGTCCACCATTCTTATCTGAGTTACCTGCATTTTTGTGTTTAATACGTTAGCCTTAGCAGTAGGGGAAGGTGTGAGTGATTTGGCCCTATCCTGTATACGGTTGACATTCTCAATCTTTATATGCCCTATCAACTCCTGTAGCTTCATTTTTTTCTTCTTATTCCTCAACTAGTTTTATACTCATTCTATAAGGCAGGTAGTTTCTCAATAACAACTCACACGTGTTCATACCCTCAACAAGAATTTCAATAACTAAGTTATCATACTCTTGTAATTGGTCCATAATGAGCTTATCATCAACAACAGTAAACTTTAACCACCTAGCAACTGCATATTTCTTTGTACTGGCATCATTAGTCTCATATTTAACTTATAAGGCATCCCAAATTTCTTTCGCAATTTTGTACATGCAATAGATATGAGATAATGGGTTTATCATATGGTTGAGCAACACTTCCCTAACGGTACGGTTATCTTTAGTTATCTTAAGGTTGGTATTGCCACTAGGAATATCTTGGAACAACACATAATCAATTTTGTATTGCTAAAAGTAAAATAGAATTTTCTTAGACCATCGTTTGAAGTTTTTCGACATCTAGAGGGTCTAATCTCATTAGGTCATGAGTAATTTTCTAAGCTACAGTGACCAGGGCAAAATTTATGTGGGGAATAATAAGAGCAAAACCTATTTTGGATTCATTCGTAGACTAAATATCGAATCTAGAAACATATATAACTTAGATAGAAATAACTAAATAGCACGAAGAATAGAACAGTTTTTTTAATGATATTGAAATCATCAAACAACAACAAGAATAGAATGGTATTCCGACTTATACCGAAATAATCAGACAATAGCAAGAATAGAACAAATTTCACAAAGAACATGAAGAACAGAAAAATATCTTGACAAAGAGCACGCAGAACAAAACAATTTTTGACTTAGATTGTTAGCTAAAATAACATAAAAATTGATTCGAAGCAACTTATTTAAATGTAATGTGTCATGAAAATTATTGTCCTAAGTCGGAAATACCTCCTCTGTGGTGAAACAGGACAACGAAATTCGACCCTAGAGTTAACGTCTTTTCTACCAACTTTGGTACACCCTAAAGGGCAGAGTAGGAACTGTGTACGAGAAATAAGAAAAGCAGAGGAAACCAGAAAAGAACAAATATGCATGTGCTATGAGGAGAAGAGAAAATGCATGGGTGGTACAACACTAACATTTTCATCATATTTGCTATATTCTTAAATTTTATATTGGAGTCATATTTTCTACCACCATACGAGAATTTGGTCTTGAGCATTGAAGAAAAGTTTCATGATGCTTCATTGTTTGCGTGCATGCCCTGCGCAGTAATTTTTGTTAAGTTGTTGAATAATTCATTGTTTAAATTTAGTGATTTTAATTTGCATAAAGAATCAAACTTTAAGTATTGTTTCTTAACACTTTTACACTATAGGCTGTACCAAGTGCACTTTTTCTCTTTTAGTCAGAGTTATAGACTCATCACTCATTGTAGACTGATCTACTTACATCGATATATCTCGTAATTTTCCATGATAGTATAAGTAAACTAAAATCCAATATCCAACGTAACTAAGTTCACAAGTTATGTGCGGCAAAGACTAGGAAAAAGGTGAAGTGAAGCCATTTATTCGGTTTATGTATGAGGAATTGATTCACTAAATTGATTAGGAGCTCTTTATGAACTGCATACTTCTACTTCCTCTCATTGCTAAAAATAGATGAAGATGAAGCACCAAACCCATCCTTCTCTATTACAGAAGGTCGAAAGGACATGGCACAACGACATTGTAATTCAAAATTCTGACCAATAAGAACATGCATTCATGGTAAGGTTGAGACTTGAGAGCAGTGTTTTAAAATTCGGACTGGACATCGAATCAGAGATTTTACTAATCATCGATTTAACCGGTTCGACTGGTTCAACCACCTGTCGAACCGGTGTGACGTCATAATTATGCAATAATTATATTTAATTATATATAATATTAATAATATTTAAAAAATAAAAAAATAAAAAAATAAAAAATTTATTGAACTAGTAGTCGGATCGGTCGAACTGGAGCGGTTCGACCAATCAATTGACCAATTTTGACCGGTTCTTACTGATTTAATTAAGAACCGATTTTTAAAAGTGAACCGAACCGAATAACTGACCGATCACCGATTAAACCGACCAGTTTTTAAAACATGGCTTGAGAGCTTTAGAAGTGAAGAAAATGGATATACATTCGGCCCCTGACATTATTTAGCCTATAGGATATAGGAATTATAGGGATCCCTAGGCACGGAGACTTCCTCCTATCTGAAGAGAAGCTTTTGACTCTTTATCATTTGGTTGGCCCCATTTGTTTGACTATTATATGACCATCTCATGTGGGTGGGGTAGGGTATTCATAGCCCTAGCTAACAGCAAACCTTTTGTTTTCAACATTTTTACGCCACCGATATGTCATAATTGACTACTTTCCTCTGTTAGCTCAACTAAACTTCTTCTCTCTCTTCGAAGCGCTGCATTAAATTGAGCTAGGATTTTTTGTTAAATATTATTTTGTCTTATTTTATCCATTAAATTTTAGCTATTTATTTATGTGAATCTTATGTTTATTTATTTGGATCTCGCATAAATGAATGATTAAGATTCAAATGGACAAAATAAAACAGGGTAATATTGAACAGAAGATCCATATTCTATAAACTCAGGATTTCTCCCCTACCAATAATCAAGCACAATCCTAATCTCTCGCAATGGTAACTCGGAGTCCAAACTGAACTTGATTATGGTCAAGGTTGTATATGATTCCTTTGTCTCTCTATAGCTAAATTCAGCTCTTTACAATTTCTTTACAATCTTTATTGAAAACCAGTAAAGTTTAATCAAAATTAATTTAACATATCTTTTCTATTTGATATTTTACTTAAGTATAAATTTATTGTTTATTTGGTGCATTTATTTCCTTAAAATTTGATTGATTTTGATTCCTTTTTTGTTTAAACATTGCAATTTAAATTTAGTTAAAAGATTAATTCAATTAAGTTATTTTCATATAAATAAAAAATTAGGTAATGTCATATATATACATAATTTCAAATACCTAGTGATATTTCATATATCTATTATAGAATAAATATACAAAATAACATTATCCAATATAGATAAGGTTCTTTAACGAGTATATAATGATAATGTTCATGGGTATTAATAAGTCAAACTTTCAGACTTGATTCATTTATTAAATGAACGTTAGCCTCGGATGAACTTGAGGAAGACCTTACAAACAAAGCAGCCGACCGATACTATATTGGAAAAGAGAACGTTTGGGCACAGTAAAGAAACAGAACTTTTTTTTTTTGTTACAAAGAAAAACAAACTACACTACGCCACTAAGTAACGCAATGTCTGCGGTACAAAATGTCGTATCGGTCGTGGAGCATGGGAACTCGGCCAAGCGTCGGAGGCTCCTAGAAAAAATGGAGTTCAGGGCTGGCTAACACTGCAAGTGTGGCCAGACAATCGACGCTCTGGTTGCCTTCTCGATAGACATGCTGAAACGTCTCCTCCTAAGGGTGTCGCAGGAGGCCGTGAATACCTGCCATCAAAGAAGTGTAGTCAGTTCCAGGAAGACGAGAAGAGGAAAGGATATTTATCACCTCTAAGGAGTCGACTTCAAAGATAATCCGGCGAAAACCAAGAACCCAAGCCAGTTGCAGACCCAAATGGACGCCCCAAAGCTCAGCCTCTAGAGACGAGGCCCTTCCTAGGTGATGGAAAAAGCCACCACACCACTGGCCATGACAATCCCGAATCAATCCCCCTGCAGTAGCAATATGGTGCCCTTGATTGGTTGCACCATCGGCATTAATCTTAACCCACCCTGGCTCTGGTTTGGTCCACCCAATAAGTTGGCCCTCGGGATAGCCTGTTGCTCCAAACACACGCCGTTCCAGAGAACGGGCCCTTAGAATCCAGGTAGTATAATCAGTAACTATACGTTAATCACACTTGTTTCATCTTCTTCACATATGTATAGTTTGGGTTAATCACACTTGTTTCAGTAAATTATCGCCGAGTAATGGTAAAAGTAAATTATTAATGGTCTTGCGAAAATGAATGTTTAATCCTTTTGAATAAAAAGAATAATACTCCCTCATATTTAAAATAAAAGTCGTTTTAGATGAATTTTAAGTATTCAAAATAAGTATCGTTCGTGACTTTTCATGCATGTTTATAATTTTACTTTCAAAATTACCCTTTAATTGCTCTCACATCCTGTTCATACAGATTACATTTTCAAAGGAGTTCAACATGCAATTAATAAGGGTATATCAAATATTTCATTAACTTTCTTAATAAGTGTGCATCCCTCTAAAACAACTTTTATTTTGGATAGGAGGGAGTAATTAATAAGATGAACCAGCTAAGTCTAACTTACGAATAAATGAGTGGTTTGAGTATCTAATCAGAAGCATAATAAGGAATCAAATGGGGGCACTTAGGCTTTATTTTACTTGTTTAGGGGAAGATAGTAGTATTGGAGACATAATAAATGATTTTACCTTTCATGTTCGTGGTAAATATACAACTTTGGCACCTTATTAGGCCCCAGTTTATATTGATCACTATACACTTTTATATTAATTAGCTTCTAATCTCCCTTTTGGTCACAATAAAAAATCCAAAAGAGCATTATTTTTCTCAATTTTTGTAATGGCAGATTGGTCCATCCTGAGGTGTGAAAGTCAAGTTTGTGACCAAAAGCTAGGCTCGAGAGGTGGGAACTATTTACCCTTTGTTTCCTTTTTCCTTTTTCCTTTTTGGAGTGTGCAGTGCTTAAACTACTTTGAATTTGCTTGAATTACGGAACGAGGAATGCTCTATTATAAGCATTATAGGAACAAGAAAGTTACTGTCTTCAATTACGGAAATTCCTATCCTATCCATGCACAAAAGGGAAGAAAACAGGGAAACCGGAGGATCATAAAATAAGAAGCTCAATGAATACTTTCCCACATGTCCCTACTTTTCATTTACAAATCTCCTTTGCAGATTTCTAAGTTTTTGATTAGAGTAGAAGCATACATCATTAGTTAAGGGCTCTTTTGATTTTATTTATATTTTTTTAGTTTTGGTTTCGTAATTGGTTTTTGTTCTTTTAAGTAAATAAAAACTTATTTAATTGTTAATATCTACCTAGTTATGTTTTGTTACTAAAGATAGAAATATTTAAAATAATCATTTAAAAATAACATTATTTTTTGTTATGACATAGTTATATAAAGTTAACATACTCAGTACACAAGCTCTCCGCTCTGCGGGGGTACAGGGAAGGTCATCAATTATGCACTCTTATCTATGTATTTTTACAAAAAGGATATTTCCGTAATTCAAACTTGTAACCTTCTAATCACAAATGAGCAATTTTTACCAGTTGCTCTAATTTTTATTATAATATAGTTATATATGAATGCTAATTGTTAAAAATATTAATTATAAAAATAAATAAATTATAATTATCATGTAATAAATATTTTAATAAAAAATAATTTCATATAAATATGATATGAATATTTAAATTTTGAAAATATTTTTTTCTTATTCTAAGCTTTGAAAAAAATATTTTTGAAATTTTATATTATTTATTATGGAATAATTAAATTATGATGGACATAAATTTTTATTAGTAATTAAATTGACATAACTTCTGCAAATTTCATAAATTTTGAAAGCAAAAACAAAAACTGAACGTATAATTTGAATTGTTTTTTTAAAAGAAAAACCTAAATTGAAGGATTTCAATGTATCACAAAGATTTATTAGAAGGATGAGCTAGATAGAAAAGCCACAACTTTGCAAAAAGTTCAATGATAACAACTCTTCCAAATTTTATCAATTAAGCATTTGATATTTGTCATTATGTTAATATTTAAATGATGTTAAAGTCTTTTTTTATTTTTACTAATAATATGTGACATAAAACTTTATAAGAGGAGGAACCCGCAGTTGTCACTCTTTGGATACGTACTGGGTAAACCTTTTAGTCTGATATCTTTTCACTCCGCCAACTTAACCATCCCGTAAGGAGCTTTATATGTGTAGATGATAAGCTAGTAATATAAGAATTAGATGTTTAATTGATAAATTTACAATTAAGATCATTAAATTTTAACAATAATTCTAACTTCTCATAATTTGTCCTAATTGTTTAATCAATTATTATTAAATCTTATTTGGATTTACATAAAATTTTGTTTTTATGATATTTACAATTCCTATTCCATCATAATGTAATTAACTAACCAAATCGATTAGTTATATTCTAATAGAACAAAATTATAATGAATCTAACAATTAAAGATAATTCAACCAGACATTCATACTTTTCTACTATGAATATACTTGATTAGCTGTTGCACCACATAAACTCCATAATACAGGCCAGACTCAACATCCAACAGACTTCCAAGCTTTTTACACCCCACACACAAGTGGATGGCTTAGATCCACTTGGACATGGTTGGTATTGGGTAACTTAGACAGGGGATCATTACTCAGCTTTTTGCCCACGCAAGCCTACAGGCTTTACACTTATCTATGCACACTTGGACGGGAGACTTAACCACGCATTAACTTGACACAAGCTTTCCTATTTGAGACAGGAAATTAACTACTTACAAGATGGATCCCACCTCCGAGACCTGGTCATCTATGGAGTCGTCGCCGGATCATTACCATAAGACTGCCTTGGAATGCTATGGTGATTATTGAGATCAGGGTCACCAACATTACCGTCCCTATTTTCTGTCCCCGCGTTGCCCTTTTCCTTGCTTTGCACCGTCGTTGATGATTCACTGTTGGAGTTGCCTTCAACCAATATCAGCCTCCTAGTGGTGGCACAAGTCAAATCCACCATAACAAGAAGCACAAGCACCAACAAGAAGGATGTTAGCTTCATGATTTTGAGTGAGAGTGAGTGCGTGAACCTGATCCTGATCCTGATCCTTACATATGGGACGCAGAAGCCTGGCTAGCTACTTATAGAAAGGAGCAGAGTGGGCGTAAAGGTTATTAAAATCTGATTGTGGGCTTTCCATTAATGTGAATAATAGCATAACAGAGTTGGTGTTGCCAGTGTGTGCACTGTTAATGATATTTTTCAGCGACAAAAACATAATGCTGCACTTTGTTTCATCTCCGAATGAGAAAGAACCACCTTATCATGATGGAGGGCCAACCAGATGCACTTTACTGATGTGCTTATAGCAAGAGATATATCCTCAATCCTTCCAACAAATCTGATAGAGACGAAAACAATAATATAAGCTCACATTAGCGGCCATTAATTGGGAAGCCATGACGATATTAATCCAGTTCTTGATCTCGGCATGTTATGTTTAGTTTTTTCTTGGTTAGCATAATTAATATCAGATCCATCATCAGTGCATTCGTAATTTATGTGATTTATAGGTGAGTGTCAAACTGTCAATTCATCTATAAGAAAGTTACGTAAGATCATATAAAGTTGAGTGTCAAATCTCATAAATCTGCCATGACAGCATCCACCTTTACTGCAGAAGCTAAAAATCTCAAAACGCTGCACGTTTTTTACCAAACTTGTGTTGGTATTTTATCTTATTGCAAAGCTGAATCTAAGACATAACAGCTGTACGTTTAAGAAATCTGACATCTGTACCACATATAACGACAGCTCACTTCCAAATTCATGTTGTTTTCTCCCACGGTTCGTGGCTGGAGTCTAGATTCTTCTAAACGTGTTTCTTCTCGTACTTTACATGATTATAAAAAATCAAGGTTCTGTCTACTGATGCTCTTGACTGAGAATTCTCTGTTTCTTGTTGTGGATACTGAAAACAGAGCTAAGTCTAGTTAAAATTTTACAACACGTTCCATTGAAGTGCACCTTCTCACCATAATTCCTGCAAATAAACCAAGACTACGATGAAACAAAAAGCTGGACACCTATTCCTTTTGTCGATTACCAAGAAAAGACAGAATAAATGGAATAATTCATAAGCAAATACACTTATCTTCAAGTTCTTTCGATTAACTACTCTTGTTGGCCAACTCTAAATTTGTTGAAGAAAACTCCAGCAATATTGTATTCATGAATTGAATATTATGACAAGACAAAATCCCGTCAGATCATCGCCAAGCAGTCAAACTTTTAGGTGAGACGTGTGCGTTTCCCTATGTGTTCTTTCTGGAATAAAATAATAAAAAAGCTATGAACTGGGTAGTCGGTGCCCATTATCTTCTGTTTCTTAGCAAGCACTGGTTGTGTCCTTTCTTGGGTTCATATGTAGATATGCCAAATTAAATAAGAAACTTGTAGGAAGCCTGCACCAAATAGAAAACAAGGAAATGGTACAAAGATGCCTGCAAGCATGTGACTTGTTATTTCTTGTGATTCTTTCTCAAGCCTTGCGTACCACTTTATAAATGTGCAAGCACAGAGATTTACCACTCGCACACAATAGATCTCTTGTCGTCCAATATTCTACATATTGTTTCCTGCTCTTCCTTTCTCGAAGTCCCTTGTTCAGATACGAACATGAAGCAACAAAATACATGTTCATTCTTTTCTAGCACTCTAGTAATGTTGCTACTTCTCTTGTCACACACTTCAACATCAGCCATAGCTGGGGAAGTTGGTAAGCTAGAGGACATCATATGATTAATCGTTGAAATTTCTGCTACTGCTCATTCGATTTTAAAGAAACTTGGAAAATCTATTGTATAATGTGTAAACATTTCTGTGATGTAGAGGATGAGAAGGAGTTTGATTACATTGAAGGAAGCGAGAAGGGACCGAGACACTGGGGAAAGCTTAACAAAGAATGGGCGGCATGTGAGGCTGGAAATCTGCAGTCTCCCATTGACATGTCGAGCCAAAGAGTGAAGGTTATCAAGAAACCAGCTAAACTAAACAGGAATTACAAGCCCAGTAATGCAACTGTCAAGAATCGAGGGCATGACATTTCGGTAAGGAAGTCAAAAGTCCTTTGCTTTTATACGTTCAACTGTGGCTATCTGTTAACAAATCTTTAGTTTAAGTTAGCACGTACAGAAATTCCTAAACAGTAGAGGGATTCAGAAATCATAGAGGGATTCAGAAATCAATACCATCTCATCATCTAAATTATTTTCTAGCCGACCTAGTGAACAGAACTTCGAATTTTGAGGGAAAAAAACATCTTTTATCCTACATAATACATACAATTTGGAAAACCGCGTTCTCAAGACTGCAAACATGGAAATGGAAATTGTTAATTCTAAGCTTAAAACGTGTAATTATTCTGTTCTTTAAATACTTTATTAGTTGAAATTGTGTTATAGAATATCTGAAGTGTTGCCAATCTTATAAGTCCAATTCTGACTCTTTAATATCGGTTGCAGCTTCAATGGGAAGGACACAATGCAGGGTCAATAACAATTAATGGAACTGAGTACTTTCTCCAACAATGCCACTGGCACTCACCTTCAGAGCATACCATCTATGGCAGAAGGTCTGTATCTCCGTCTCTCTGTTCGTATTCTAAAACTTAAACAGCAACCCACCTAATCAAATTGTTTCCTTACATAAGGTATGACATGGAACTCCACATGGTGCACGAAAGCCCTGACCCCAACGTGAAGAACAAGATTGCTGTTGTAGGAGTCATGTACAAGATTGGTCACCGGCCTGATGCATTTCTTTCCAAGGTACAAATTCCTTGAATCTTTGATATCTCTCAACATTGTTAATTTGATAGACACTGGTGAGACTTTATGGGATTATCGACTCGTATCTGCTCCTTTGACTCCTAATTGAAGTACTTCCCAAAATGGCTTCTAAATTAGTGAATGGTATTCATCTTCTCAGTTGTTGGGTGATATAAAGTCCATGACTGACCAAAAGTTAAAGATATCAAAGGGAATAGTTGATCCCAAGGAGATAAAGGTTGGTGGGAAGAAATACTATAGATACATGGGTTCTCTCACTGTTCCTCCCTGCACTGAAGGTGTTATTTGGACCATAAGCAGAAAGGTAAAGCTCACACTCCCTCCTCAAGACGCCTAATCTTTTCATTCTTACCTTTGAAGTTCTTGTGCATAACAAGAAATTTGCTTACCTCGAATTCTTTCAAATGCAAGCAGATACGGACCGTCTCAAAACAAGAAGTTACAGCACTCCGGGAGGCTGTTCATGATGTTAGTATACATACTTCAATTTGTATAAAATCATGAATCATTTACTAATGTTAGTTTCACTTGGAACACAAGTAACCTTTCTAGTTAATATGCAGCATGCAGAAAGAAATGCCAGACCGGTTCAACCACTCAATGGGCGAGAAGTCCAACTCTACATCTCCAACCAAGAGTAGCCCTCCAGCTAGATAAGATCTTCTAAATGTCATCATACACATCGTATCAAGTCTTGTGAATTCGCATCAACTCCTTGTCATTTTTGTTAGTCTTTATAGTTCGAATCCATAAGTTTTGAAGGAGTTGTAAGGTTTTCCTAGAGATTGAGGAGTGCCTTGACTATTGGAAATTGGAAGGAGAACATGTAGAACAGGCAATTATTTCACAGGAAAGAGGTCCTTTAGAATTTCAACCATATAATCATAGATCCATTAGTTTGATTCGGACTTGGACAACGCAAAACAGCAAGAATAATTGAATAAACCATTAATTTATAAGCTTTTCATGATCTAAGGCGAAAACATATGTTCCATTTTGCACATCTGAAACCCACAATAAAGGGTCACGGCAACTAACAAAACTCAAAAACAACATAACCATGGGGAAGATAGGAGGCTACCAGAAACGCATTGTAATAAATTTCAAGTGAATAGTGCGTATATCGTAATTACAAGATTCAGTAAAATTGAGTTCCTTATAGTTGATAGAGAAGGATTACGAAGTTGGATCTTTAAGAGTGAATTTTTTTTCATATTGGACAAAACTCCTGCAGAATTAAAGGTTGGAATTACTACCATGCGTTTGATTGGAGAGTAGTTATCCTGGCATCAGTTATATCTAAGAAACTGGTTAACCATGCAAACCATCAATTAGGGTGAGTATCTCTTAGCATTGGAATAGAGGTTTGGCGATTCCTTGTTTGATGATCCCATTGGTGAATTGAAGGAGTTGATGTTGAAACTTGAACTTAGAATTTATTCAGCAAATCAAAGCCTTATATATGCAATTACATCAACAAGAAAAACATGAAAAAAAACCACACGTTTCCATGACTAACGGACTCCTATTTTAGCTCCAATACTATCCCATTTATTCATGAAGTGATCACATTCCTAAAACTAGAACTACACATAATAGCATAAAAACAACTTGACAATTGACAGTAAAATATCTGACATTCTCTTCTTGAAAGGTGCCCCTCCAAGGATCGAAAAAGGCTCCTCAGCTGCTGCCTGTTGAGCTTGAATATAGGTTGAGACCAAATATCAAACACTTGGTGTGCTCTGTTCACCTCTGTTCTCAACACAAGGAAATCTGCTGCACTGCACTTCTTGAACTCCTCATCTGTTTTGTAATCTGAATGTATAATGCTCCTCCTTAACTTGTAACTTGAGTCTCACAAGGATCTGTGTATGTAAGG
>JAOQMQ010000005.1:31821867-31832398 GCA_027563845.1 Erythroxylum subrotundum | reverse complement strand
CTCTTCATGTTCTGTTACATTTTTGATCTTAAACTGAAAAGTAAAGACTTGGACTGATGAATAAAAAGACTTGTGCAACATTTCCTAATTTGGCTAAACATAAAAGCAACTTCTTTTGTCTTTAATATAACTAAAAACAACATTTGCAAAAACAGAAAAGAACAACAAATAATTCCTCTGCAGTAGTTTGATTCTTTATCTCCAAAAACTGACATGTAAATCTGATTGTCAGCTATAGATTAGCACTTGATTAGCACTAAACTTGATTATACTAATTAAACCTTTCGAAATCTGCTTCAATCTTCTGCTGGTTTTTTTCCTCTGCACTTTCGGTTACTTCCTTCCTGGTTATTTCCTTCTAAGTAACTAACTGGCTTCTGCTGTGTTTTTCTTCAATCTGCATTTTCATTTTTTCATTCTCTTCTCTGCCTTGTGCTCCATTCTTCTGATCTTCAACTTCACTAGTTTGATCCATGCATTGTTGAATTATGCTTAGGATCATCATCTTCAATTTCCACTTGCATTTGAACTCCTTCATCTTTCCCTTCACCTTCTTCTTCTTCATAATCTTCATTGTCATTGCCAACTCCTCTGTTATTCTCAACACTTCAGGTTACACAAGACAACTCAATTCAACATCTCTCCCTTAAACTACTGTTTTCAAACGTTAGGTTTATCGGCTACAATTGAATTTGACTTTTCCAAACGACAAACATTCCTGAGCTTGACAAATGACACCATTTTGAGGGATTTGTGAATATATCAGCAACTTGATATTCACTTGTGCAGTATATCAGATCCATCACTCCTTCTCTAGTAAGATCTCTTAGAAAATGAAACTTCACATTAATGTGCTTGCTTCTCCCATGCACTGGATGTTTGGACAACTTTATAGCTGAATTGTTGTCACAGTAAATTGTTGTTGCTTCCTGTTGTTTAAGATGCAACTCAACTAGAATATTCCTTAGCCAAATCACTTGAGAAGCACATGAAGTGGTAACTACAAAGTCAACTTTAGTTGTTGATAAGGTGACAATTGGTTGCTTCTTTGATAACCATGAGTCTGTACCTGTAATGAACATAAAAGCATAATCCGTACTACTTTTTTGATCATCTAAATCTCCAACATAATCACTCTCAAAGAACCCAATCAAATCTGACTTTTCTCCCTTTTTATAGAACAACTTAAAATCAGCAAACCCTTCAAGTACCGAAGGATCCATTTTACAGCTAAAAGATGCAATTCTTTTAGACTCTCCATGTTTCTGCTAATCAAGCTTACTGCATGCATCATATTTGGCCTTATTGCTGTCAAATATATCAAAATTCCAACAATTTATTTGAAGAGAGTGCCATTAATCCTCCTTCCTTCAGGATCTTTTGTAAGCTTCAATCCAACATATGAAGGTGTCCTGATAGGATTGCAATTGATCATTTGAAACCTGTCTAAAATTTCTTATACATAATTCTTTCGACAAATAAATATTCCACCAATAGATTGCACTACTTCTATGCCAAGAAAATAATGCAATAGCCCAAGATTAAACATATCAAACTCAAGCATCATTGATCTTTTAAAATTTTCAAACAAAACTTTATCGTTTCCTAAGTAAATTAAATCATTTACATATAAGCACACCATCAAAAATTTCCCCCCATCTTCACATTTTGTATAAAGAGTATGCTCATATGGGCATTGTTGAAAACCTTCCTTTCAGAAGTAAGCATATGTACAACTATGCCAAGCTCTAAGTGCTTGTTTTAGTCCATATAAAACCTTTTTGAATTTGCAAACTTTTTGTTCTTTACCAATATTAACATAGTCAGGAGGTTGTTCAATAAATACCTGTTCTTGTAAAGAAATGCTAACTTCACATTTGATTAATGGCCATGACCTTTAAGCAACCAATGCATTCACCAATCTAACTGTATCAAGTCTTGCAACAGGAGCAAAAAATTTCTTGTAATCCACACCAAACTCTTATTTGTAACCCTTCGCCACCAATTGTGCCTTACACTTGTCACTTTCCCCATTCTCCTTTAGTTTAGTTTTGCATTACCATTTAACATCAATCCTTTTTTGCCCTTTTGGAAGATTAGTAAATTCCCATGTATCATTTTTTTCAATGGCTACAATCTCATCATCCCTTGCTTTGCGCCATTTTGCATCTTTGATGACACTTTCAAAATTAGTTGGATCACAATTTGAAAATAAAGCAAGATGAGTGAGAGGATCAGTTTGATCTATTCTAGTTACATCATAATCTGACATCCATACTAGCCTTCTTCGAACACAATGAAGCGAGAATTAGCTACTGCTTCAGTTTGTTCATCCACTATAGGTGTAATTTCATAATTTTCAAGGTTGTTATTTTGAGAATTTTCAAGTGCTGTAATTGCTAGGATAGGGTGTTGCTGGGGTTAATTCACTTCTTTACCAGTTTCTTCATCAAAGCTTGTTATAATTTGGCCTCGAATAGCATTTCTATTCTATGGCCATAATTGATTTTCATCAAAAACAACATCTCGACTGATGAGAATTTTCTGAGTGCTAGGATTATAGAGCTTGTAAGCTTATGATTGATCACTAACACCAAGAAAAATGCATTTCTCTCCTTTGTCATCTAGTTTCTTTCTCTTTTGATGTGGAACATGGGCATATGTGATGCACCCAAAAATTTTGAAATGATCTACAGTTAGTCGTAGTCTACTCCATGCTTCCTCTAGAGTCATGTTTTGAACTGCAAATGTGGGACTTCTGTTTAGAATGTGAATACTCCAATTGATTACTTTAGGCTAAAAAGTTTTAGGAGCTTCACTACTTAACAAAAGACTTCGCACCATGTTCATAATAGTGCAATTTTTCCTCTCACAAACTCCATTTTGCTAAAGTGAATAAGTTGTTGTAAGTTGCCTTTTAATTCTATAAAGCTGACAAAAATTTGCAAAATCATGAGAGTTATATTCTCACCCATGATCTGAATGGAGAGTTTTTATTGGGTTCCTAACATCTTTCTCAACAAGTTCCTTAAAGCTTTTAAAAGCACACAAGGCATAAAATTTTTCCTGCAAAAAATACACCCAAAAATTTTTAGTATAATCATCAATGAAGGTAATTATGTAGCTTTTACCTCCATTCGAAGTTGGTGTAATGAGCCCCCAAATGTCAGAATGAACAAGTTCCATTACCTTATTTGCTCTCCATGATTTTCCTTGTGGAAATGAGTTTTTGTGTTGTTTGTTAATAACACATTCTTCATAAATTTGAGAGGGAGGTGAAATTTAAGGAAGACTACCCTCCATATTCTTTTGTTGCAGGGTCTTTAATCCACCGAAAGTAAGATGCCCATAACAAAAATGCCACAGCCAATCTTTGTCTCCTTATTTGATTAAGAAACATGATTGTTGCATATTATTTAGATAGAGACCAAACATTTTGTTTGTAGTCATTTTAACGTTAGCAATTAAGCCTAAATTATCATCATGAATACTGCGTACTCCATATTTAACGGTTATCTCATACCCTTTCTCTTGCAGTTGGCCAAGACTTAGAAGATTGGTCTTCAATTATAGAACATAAAGAACATTAAAGATGGTTTGAATATCATCCCTTTTAGTTTGAATCATTACCTACCCTTTTCCCATGCCTTAAACTTTAGAGTCTCGATAGGATTCATCTAGAGTGGAGAAAGCTGACTTGTTTCCACACATACGGTTGCTGCATCTAGTATCTAAGTACCATAAATATTGATGAATTTCCTCCTTCACTCCTTCACTTGGTAAGCCAATAATAAAAAAGATTTCTTCATATTTTGCAAAATTAGATTGCCTTCCACCATCTCTATTTAGGTTAGCTCGACATTCTGATTTATAGTGGCCATACCGGTGACATCTATAGCATTCAACTTTTGATTTGTTTATTGACTTTGGCTTGGAGTGAGTTGAATGGTTGTTGTCATGGCTTCTTCCTCTTCATTGACAATTGGGAGAATTTTCTTCAAATTTCTAGTGTGAATGCTTTCCACCACCATTATTGTTGCATCTACCCCTTCCTCTTCCATAACCACCACCTCTTGATGCGAAACAGTGATTGTCAGATGAGACTTGAAGAGCTTTCTCCTCCTTGTCTTGTCGATTCATTTTCTGCTCTTGAACCAACAATGAACTTTCCAAATTGCCAATTGAAAGTTCTTTAATATTATTATATTCTTTAATTGAACAAACAACATAATTGAATTTTGATGTCATGGTGCGAAGAATCTTCTCAGTTACTGTGACATTTTCCAAGTTTTTGCCATGAATTCGCACTTTATTTGCTATTGCCATAGTCCTTGAGAAGTAATCTAAAACTGATTCTCCCATATTCATCTTTAAAGTCTCAAAATCAGTAAAAAGTGCTTGCAGTTGTCTTTTTACCTTTGAGGTTCCTTGATACTTCTTCTCTATAGAATCTTAAATATGCTTGGAAGTGTTTTTGCAAAGAATGGTTTTCAAAATTGAACGATCAATTGCTTGGAAAAGATAATTTTTCACTTTGAGATCTTTCAACTTCAATGCTTCATATTATGTCTTTTGAGCATCTGTGAGGACAACACCTTCTGCAGGTTCTGCTACTCCAAAAACAACAACTGTCCAATATTCTTTGGACCTTAAGAAATTCTTTATAAGCATGCTTTAATGGTTATGATGACCATCCAAACATGGTATGGTTGGCTACAAAATTTAGATTTTATAGCCATTGTTGTGAAATACAACTGTTACTTTTATTTCTCTCTTACCTCGCGTGTTTCACTCTCTACAGTCTCTTACAATCTTAATTCACCAAGCTCTGATACCATTGTTGAAACTTAAACTTACAATTTATTAAGCAAATCAAAGCCTTATATAGGTAATTACATTAACAAGAAAAACATGATAAAAACCACACGTTTCCATGATTAACAGACTCCTATTTTAGCTCCAACAATATCCCATTTGTTGGAAAATACCTTAGGTTTGTAGATTCTTGATTTTAGGAATCAGTTTAAAGATATTGATTTGATTGCTATCAAATAAATTAGATTTTATTTTATGCTAATTTAGATTAGATACTATCTGTTTTTGAATTCAAGTTAGAAAAAGTATGTATAAATTGACAAGTTTCTATTCAATAATACAATGGTATTCTACGACAAAACCTTTGCTTTCTCTTCTCTTTTATTCACTTATTATGCTTCAGCTCTATAAAATTCAACATGGTATCAGAGTTTTTGTCTTGAGGGACCTGTGAGATGAGCGAAACCAAAACACAAACTTGATTTACAACCCAAAATTACAACAAGAATTACAACCATCTTCAAGCAATGGAGATTGAATCACAACTGTCTCAAGGTGCACCACCAATTTTTGATGGTGAAAACTATCAAGTTTGGGCTGTTCGAATGAAAGCTCATCTTGATGCTATAGATGTTTGGGAAGCCATGGAGGAAGACTATGAAGTGCCTCCATTGCCAACAAATCCTACAATGACTCAAATCAAGATGCACAAAGAAAGGAAAAAAACGAAAGTCTAAAGCGAAAGCCAGCTTGTTTTCTGCTGTTTCAAACATCATATTCACAAGAATTATGAATCTAGAGTCGGCAAAGGATATTTGGGATTACCTCAAAAAGGAATACCAAGGTAATGAAAGAACAAAGAGCATGCAAGTGCGCAACTTGATCAGAGAATTTGAAATGCTGAAGATGAAAAAGTCAGAAACCATTAAAGAATACTCCGACAAGTTGCTCGGCAAAGTAAACAAGGTGAGGTTATTAGGTAAGGATTTTTCTGATGAACGAATAGTGCAAAAAGTTCTTGTAACCTTACCTAAAAAATATGAATCTAAAATTTCTGCATTGGAAGAAGCTAAGGATCTATCAAGTATGTCTTTGGCAGAATTAGTAATGCACTACAGGCACAAGGAAAAACGAGGATGATGAGAGAAGAAGGAATCATTGAAGGAGCTCTGCTAGCAAAAGAAAAAAATTCAAGAGGAGATAAAAACAAGAATTTCAATAAGATCGACAACAACAACAGAAACAATGATGATTCATATCTACCATGCCCACATTGCAAAAAAAACAAATCACCCACAAAGAAAATGTTGGTGGAGGCCTGATATCAAATGCAGAAAATGTGGACAAATTGGGCATATGGAAAAGATTTGCAAATCATAAAATGAAGAGGCAAAGCATTACATCAAGAGGATGAATTATTTTGACATTAAAACTCTGCAATTCCTAAGCCAAGGAGGAGTTTGTTGGAAAATACCTTAGGTTTGCAGATTCTTGATTTTAGGAATCAGTTTAGAGATATTGATTTGATTGCTATCAAATAAATTAGATTTTATTTTATGCTGATTTATATTAGATATTATCTGTTTTTGAATTCAAGTTAGAAAAAGTATGTATAAATTGACAAGTTTCTATTCAATAATACAATGGTATTCTACGACAAAACCTTTTCTTTCTCTTCTCTTTTATTCACTAATTATACTTCAGCTCTATAAAATTCAACACCATTTAGTCATGAAGTGATCACATTCCTAAAGACTAGGACAACACATAACAACATAAAAACAACTTGACAGTTGACAGTAAAATTTCTTTTTTTTTACACTACACGAGAAGCGCTAACTAACGCAATATCTGCGATACAAAAAACCGTGCTGATCACGGAGCAGGGGAACTCGAACTAGTGTCGGAGGCTCCGGAAGAAAATGGAGGCCGGGACTGGCCGACGCTGCAAGTGTGACCAGGCAATCTGCACTCTGGTTGCCTTCTCGATAGACATGCTGGTTCTTCACCTCTCAAGATTGATTTAGAAGACCCTGAATACCTGCCATCAAAGAATAGTCAGTCCCAGGAAGGCGAGAAGGGGAGATAATATTTATCACCTCTAGGGAGTCGACTTCAAAGATGATCCTTCGAAAACCAAGAACCCAAGTCAGTTGTAGACCCGAGTAAACTCCCCATAACTCGACCTCGAAAGTCGATCCCCGCCCGAGATTATGGAGAAAACCACCGGTCCACCACACCACTGCCCATGACAATCCCGAACCAAACCCTCGGCAGTGGCAAGATGGTGACCCGGATTGGTCACACCATCGGTATTAATCTTAACCCACCCTGGCAGCGATTTAGTCCATCCAATGAGTTGTCCGGCGGGACATCTTTGGGCTCCAAACACCCGCCGTTCCATAGAAAGGGCTCGGATAATCCAGGTATCATAATCGAGGACTATGCGGTAACCATCAGTGGGCCAAGTAAATCCCTCTTCATAGATCCGATGATTCCTCCATTGCCACAAGAACCAGCAGGCAACCCCGTACAAAGTTGCCCATTGGATATTTTGCAGATGATCGTGCTTCTGGAGATTTGACGTCATCCAATGCTCCACATCAGCCTGAAAGAAAACGGAGTTGCCCATCACATGTGGAAACCGGCACCAGAAATTATGGACTTGCAAACAATCGCGGAAAGCATGTAAAAGTGTCTCCTCCTGTCCACAGTAAGGACAGGTACCATCAAGGGTGAGACGGCGAGCAACTCGCTGATGGTTGGTCAGCAGCTTCCACTTGAACATGAGCCACAGGAAAGACCGAATTCGCTGGGGTCCATCCCAATACCAGATTAGCTTCCAAGGGGTGCTAATCGTCGTCGCGAAATGGCCGGTGAGAAGATCATAAGCTGACGTCGTGGTAAATCGCCTATGAGACGTAAGCCCCCAAGAGAGAACGTCGTTCGCTGGCCTCAGCAGAGGGGAAGGAAGAGCCTCAATAGCACGAAAGATATCTATGGGGAGGTACTACTGAAACAGCGTCCATTGCCAGGTGCCCGCGGCAGTCATATAATCAGACACTTTGGCATAGAGAGCACTGTCAGGAAGCGGAGAACTCACTATGGAAATTAAAGGCCCCCAGTCCAGTAACCAATTATCAAACCAGAAGAAAATCTGACTCCCATTGCCCAATTCCCATTGAGACCCATTGCGAACAACAGTCCAAGTAGCGGCGATACCTCGCCAGGTAGCTGAAGCCCTTGCCCGATCAATAGATAGAGGAAGAGGGTCAAAAGCCATACTATATTTAGCTTTTAATAGACGAACCCATAAGGTGGATGGCTTGTTAATCAAGGCCCAGCCAAGTTTTGCTAACTGGGCATCATTAGAAGCTCAGATACGCTTGAGTCCTAGGCCCCCGTCGTGTTTGGGCTTACAGACTTCATCTCATTTGACCAAATGCATGCATCGAGTCTCGGTATCGGTGCCCCAGATAAAGGAGCGCATTATACGCTCCAAATCTTCACAGAGGTGACGCTGGAGATGCATTGTTTGCATGGTATAGATGGGAAGCGTTGCAAGGACAGAATGAGCCAAAGTAACTCGGCCTGCTAGGGAGAGTGTCTTACCCTTCCAGCCCGCAAGTTTTCGTTGGGCAGTATCCAAAATATGTTGGTACGTGTGTCTAGTGGTACGCTCATGGAGCAGCGGGACTCCCAGATACTTGCCAAGATTGCGCGTGCAGGGAATGTGTAAGAATTGGCTAAGGCTGCGTGCAGTAGACTGAGGGACATTCTTGGAGAAGTAGATCCTAGTTTTTTTTAGATTAACTTTTTGCCCGAAAACTTTGCAAAACACGTTCAGAGTTTTGACAATAACCCGGGTTTGGGACTCTGAAGCTTTAGTGAAAAGAATCAAATCATCAGCAAAGAAAAGATGGGATATGGGGGGGCCATCCCTTCCTAGACAAATCGGAGTCCAGTTCCTGTCACGAACCGCCTGGCCAATAAGATGGCCAAGACGTTCCATACACAGGACAAAGAGGTAAGGCGAGAGGGAGTCACCTTGACGGATACCACGGGAGGGCTCAAAAGGAAGGGTCCTTTGGCCTTGCCAGTCTACTTGCATGGAGACAGTAGTCACACACTTCATGATAACTTGGAGAAGTTGCTCGGGCAAACCAATTTCCTAAAGGGTGCTGTGGATGAACTCCCAACGAAGCCGGTCGTAAGCTTTCTCTAGGTCAACCTTAATCGCGAGGTAACCTGTTTTCCCCGTTTTCCGACGCATCGAATGGATGACCTACTAGGCAATGATAATATTATTCGTGATATGACGCCCGGGAATGAAGCTGCATTGCATTTCCGCCACGAGTTAAGCCATCAGAGGTTTGAGACGATTCACAACGATTTTGGAAAGGACCTTATAAAGAACCGTGCAGAGGCTGATAGGGCGAAACTGAGCCATAGTGGTCGAGGAGGGGGATTTAGGGATCAGAACGAGGATGGTTTGGTTGAGATCCATATCCCATCGCTCCAAATTGAAAATCTCTTGCATGTACTTCACAATAGTGGGCTGATAACTTGCATTTTGTCATGTTAATTCTTTGTGTTTTATGTTCTTTTGGTAGACTTTTGTGATGTTTTGCTTGTGTTTCTATGGTAATTTGTGTCTTTGTATGTTCTATGTGACGAAATACAAAGTGACGCAATTTGGAGTGAAAGTGGCTAATCTGTAACTGAAGATTTCAACATGACCATGTTGAAGATAACATAGTGCTGGACTACCTGCGAATTTTGACTTGACTACCTTGGGATTTGGGCCTCAATGACACAGCTCTTTTTACTAAAGAAGCCAAGTTATGCTGGAACCATCAAATTCCTATTTTTACATTTTAATTGGGCCCCACTTTGTTCATTAAGACCATTAAAGGTGAGGGGCCCACTTCATTTAATGAGAGGGTACAAAACCTAGGGATGGACTAAGGTGTTGACGGCAGCAACTTTTAGCAAGGGTAGAGTCGTGTTTTACAGAAAAAAGGAGGAATAGTGTCGGTGTGAGCTGGAGCAAGAGAGTTTTGAGTGGAGAGGTTTTTAATTGCTAAATCATTACAACTAGTAGGGAAGTGTGCCGACAGACAACAAAGAGGGCTTTTAATACTGAACATTTTATTTGGCTTATCATTGACAGTGGAGGCACAAGGAACATTCACGAAGCACAGGAGCCAAGGGTTTTAAGGTAGCGGCAGGGACATTAAAGGGAGAAGACGACGACAGCAGCGGCTTTGGGGGAAGGAAGATTTGATATTTTTATCACAATCAACTTTAGGTAGGGACGACAGTAATTAGGTGAAACTTTTGGTAGCTTGAGCTGTAGGCGTAGACCAACGTTGGAGGTGAAAATCAACTATAGTAGATAGAGACTAGTGTTATGTGTGACTAACTTTTTAATCTAGACAAGGTACTTTACGTTTGATTCATGTAGTTCGTGAGACTCTCTTGGTTTAATTGTTTCCGTTTATCTCTTATGTTTATTTAATCTCCGCGCTTTAATCGATTTATTATTGTCAAGTTTGTTGATTAATGAGGCCTGTTAATTGATTGACTTGGTAATAAATTACCGAATAGATTAGTTAATCCGTGATTGATGTCTATCGAAGTGGCAAATTAATTTCAATTAAGAAATTAATGAGATTAAATAATTTAGTCTAAATAGATTGCGGCTTTTTCGATT
>JAOQMQ010000005.1:31798705-31812348 GCA_027563845.1 Erythroxylum subrotundum | reverse complement strand
ACTATCATCTGGATCTTGATTGTCATCATCTTCCATACCCATTATTCCTTGAATAATTTCTTCGTCCGTAGGCGATTTCATTAAAGCTTCATTTTCACTAAGATAATTCAAAATCTGCTCTACATTCATGACATTTCTATAATGTAAATTAGAAATAATTTCCTCTAATCTTTGAATGCCTTCAACATCACCAGTTTCTTCTTCTAAAAGCATACCTTCCTCGAATCGAATTTTGCAATGTCAAAAACAATTTGCAATAGTTGTGGTCTTCACATTAATATTTCAAGCAACATTAATAAAATAGATAGCATCCAGGACATTAATTTTTTTAGGATTTATTGTTCCCATCTCATAGCCTTCCAAGATGCTAGAACAAAAATGACGTCGATAATAAATCTTAAGTGATCGAATAATTCCAGCATTACTCTATTTTGAATCACGCTAACCTAAGCTTAATAAACTTACTTTTGACAAGATTAATAAACTTAGATACAATGCACCATCATTAATTAATTGTTTATTTATTTTTTTCTTAGTTACAGAAAAAATTAATTGTTTAATTTGACAAATATAATGTACAAAATAAAAATTATAAATTAATAAAAATATTCATTTATCGATAAATTAATAACTCCGTATAAGATAATAATTTTTCAAGTCCCAACAATATTCATTTATTGAGGTTTTACTGTATATTAAAATAATATTAAAATAAAGAAAGTATTTTTTAATAAAAACACATTCATTAATCTCAATAAAATATTATGTGTATTAATTAATCTGAAAGGCATCATTAACCTCTCGTATAAATCATATTTTATTTAAAGATTATTTTTTACTCATCACTTCCTTCCATCTTAATTTGAAAAGTACACAAAACCTATGTAACTTAATGAGTTTGTTGTCAATATAAGAATGTGATGTCAATATTTTACTATTATCAACAAATATTATCCATGATCTATCCTTCTTTAAAAAAGTATGACTATAATAGCATATGGACACATATTCTCTTTAACATATCTTTTGGACAAAGCTCATTAACTTGCTTTTAAAACTTCTTACTTTCTTTTGGGTTACTTCTATAGATTGGTTGGTTAGGAACAATAACACCCTGGATGAAATGAATTTAATATTCTATTCTCCTTATTAGTGATAAATCGCTAGGAACACAATTAGGAAATAGATCTTAAAAATATTACAACAAAAGAAAAGAAATATTAGGCTATAAAATATTAGTACTAAAATAAGTCTCTTTATACAAAATACAATTGTAATTTGGTTAGAATAAAAAACACTCTTAATCTTAGTCTCTTTACATAAAAGCTTATTTGTTTCTTTGTTATTATGGCAACACTCTCTTTTTCTTTCGTTCTCAAAATTTTCTCTTTATTGTCATTTTTACAATTAGCTCTTTATTTTTGTTTTTAATTTCTTCTCTTTTTGATTTCTCATTCTTATTTTTCAACTCACTCTTATACACTTATTTAGATGTTAATGATATAGTAGTAATAGGTTTATTATTCATGATAGTAGAATACATATTTGTAAACCCATCTTTTATAACCTTTTAATTACATTCACAAGGTCTCCTTAAAGAATATGGTCAACATGCATAACCACGATTTCACACAACACCATATCACTGTATCTTCCAATTGAGAATGAAGCCAACACTTATTTAGCAAGTCTCACCTCACCATACTCATTTATCCATTAAAGCTTATATGGCCTGAGACGTTTCATAATAGGTACACTTGACTTTTCAACCAAGGTGGTGCTAGCTACATTTGTGCAACTAACCCATCAATAATTATGGCATATACCTTAATATTAATGTAACATTTTGTATGAAAAATATTCTTTTATTGCACACTAGTATCATTGTCTTTGACTTAGAAATATAGGGTATGTCTGATGATAAACGCTTCCTTTTTGCTAGGTATTGAACATTATTGTTAACATAATCTTTTAATGGTGGCATAAAATCCTCATCACATTCACCTTCGGTATCAATCTCCTCATCATCTCACATGATCATTACCTTTTTATAATGTTTCATTTTCCCTTTCAGTTAGGTTTGTGCTTGCTTGTGTTTGAATGCTCCTTCCCAAGGCCCATTACACTTAACATAGTATAAAACTGAGATGAGTAGGAAGTTACCTCTTTTACCCCTCGAGAAATTGATCTTATGAGTGCCTCCACTTTGTTAATACACTCTATCAAATTGTTGTCTTCATCCATATCAAAACGTGGCTCTAATAATAGTTATTACAAAGACTTTCTTAGACACTAAACTTATACCAAAATTGTGCCTACTCTTTTACACAACAATCTCACTAAAGTTCGTTTAAGTAAGATATAACTTTTCCATATGATCGTTAATCAACAGAACCTTGTTCTCGAATACCCCACGACTCTCAAAGTGTTTTAACTCTCACACCCAATCAAGGACTAACTTATTCAACAGTAAATAAAATTATCCTTATGCTCCCTTTTAATGTAGAAAATTTCTAACACCCCACAACTCTTTCAAATGCATAAGTTTCTTTAACAAAAATTTCTTGGTAAACAAATTAGTAACTTGATTATTAGTGTTACATTACTCCATCTTGATTTCTCCTTTTATTACCATCTTTCTTATGAATTGATGATGTGTCTTGTTCTATAGTGATAGACTGCATTATTATCTATTGCAATTATTGATTTATTTTTACAGTAAATTATAAGTCCCTTGACTTGAGTTTGCTTCACATCGTCTAAAATCATTCACAACCAAATGACTTGACATGCTATTGGAATAATAACCATGTATTTAGCTTATGAAGAAGATAAGATAAGATAATATATAAATGTTTTTTTTACGTCAAGAAATTCCTTTACTACCCATAATAAAGATATAACATGTTGCTTCTTCAATCATTGATGCACCTTCCTTAATCGTTATTAGAAAAACCACTTAACTTGAAGCTCTTAGAGTGTTTATATCAAAGCTTAATTGAAATTATTCCTTTCAAGTATTTTAAGACTCTATTAGTAACCCTTAAGTGATGCATAGTTGGACTTCGTACATACTTGGATATGAGACTTGTTGTTTATAAAATTTTTAGTTTGTTATTTATGAGATATAAAAGACCATTACTCATATTTCAATAAATCTAAGCTTTAACTTTTTTCTCCCCCTCTATCCAAGTTGAATTTATGGTCGGTGCACATAAGTGTTCTTACAAGATTCCACTCCTTTCATTTAAATCTCTCAAGAAGATCATCAACATTTTTTATTTTAGAAAAAAATTATCATCACTTAATGGCTTAACTTCCCCTCAATCCAAGCTGAATTTTGGTTAGTTCACATGAGTGTACTTACAATATTGCAATCCTTTAGATTAAATCTCTCAAAAAGATCATTAATATATTTTCTTATGAAATAAAAATACCATCAATGTATTGCTTAACTTCTAAACCCAGGAAAAACCATGCACAAATCAGTTATTTCAAACTCATTTATTATATGTTTCTTAAACTCACTCAACAAAACATCACTACTGTAGTATAAATCAGGTCATCAATATAAAGGAGACAATGAGAATCTAAGTGTAACTCTTATTTTTACATACAAAGTTGGCTCACTATGACTTCATTAAAATCTACTATTGTAAAAGTGCCTATCAATCTTATTATACCAAGATTACGGTGCCTGTTTTATCTATACAACACTTTTCTTAAACGATACACCTTTTCTTCTTGACCTACAATTCCTTTGACTATTATAAACACACTTCTTCCTTAAAATATTATTTTAAAAGCTAACTTTATATCAAATTGATAGACTTTCTAATTACAGTATGTGTTGATAACTAAGATAGTACGTAAAGTATCAAACTTTGATACCAAAGAGTTGGTTTGTTCGAAACATATCCCTTCTTATTACATGTACCCTCATGCAATTAGTTTGTCTTTATATTTTTTAATCAAACCATTAACTTAGAACTTGATTTTATAGATCCACTTCGTCCAATAATCTTCTTTTTATATAGAGGATCAACTAGCTCTCAAGTCTTATTTTTCTCCAACGCTATCATTTCCTCATCCATTGCGGTACCATTCCTTGGATTTAATATCTTCTTCAAACCAAAACTAGTTCTTCAACTTGAAAAAATTGGAATTATTTAATGTTTTATAATTTTCTATTAAATATTTCCATTTTTTAGATGGTGACTCTAAAGAAGAAGTTGTCTGTAAAGCATAGGATGGATTTCTTGTTAGTGTAGTAGTATGGGGACTGCTTGGTACATAACGGCTAAAACCGTCATTCCCATCTTCTTGTCTTATGGTATCAGGATATTCTTCCTCTTCTAGCATTAATTACACCTAAAATTGATCACAAATTCTGCCAAATATAAGATTTTTTCTCATTAAAAATAACATTACGATTGATCAACAATTTCTTATAGAGATGATTATGTAAATGATACCTTTTTGTTGCAATGTTATAACCAATGCATATGCATTTGTTGTTATTCTCATCTAACTTTCCTCTCTTTTGGGATGGAATGCGCACATATGCAATACAATAAAATTTTTTTAATGAGTTACCTTAAGCTTCCACCCATGCTAAGCTTTAAAAGAAGTTTATTGGTTTAATGTCAATATGGAAAACCAATTCAAAATTTATTGTATATATATATTGCCTCTACCTAGAAATTCTTTAGAAGATCTTTGGACTTAATTCCTCATACTTTTACCCATCTTAATATGACTTCTGTTCTTCCTCTCAGCCACTTTATTTTTTTGTAGAGTATAACTAGCAATTAGTTTTCTTTAGATGCTATATTCTTTTCATAAATTGTCAAGATCCTTAGCAATAAATTCTCCTCCATGATATATCCATAAAATCTTAATTGGATGCTCATTTAACTTCTTAATATGAAGTTTTAATTTTTCAAAGACAAAAAGTGCTTCAATTTTTTCTTTGATAAAATAAATCCATACTGTTTTACTATCATCATTAACAAAGGCAATGTATTACCTTTTATTAAGAGAAGTTATTGTCATTGGTTTGTAAATATCTACATGAAACAATTCTCCAAGTTGTGTAGCTCATCTTACCTCTTATTTTAGGAAAGAATCATGATGTTATTTCCTAGCTATATAACTTTTACACATATTATCAACATATTTAATGATGGGTAACCCTATTAACTAAATTCTATTAAGACATAAGACTAAAACTTTTAAAGTTCAAATACCCATATTTGTGATGCCAAAGGCAATTATCATCTACCAAAGTTCCTTTCAAAGTATGGGTAACAGTAGAAGTAGGGTTATAAGTAATTTTTATTTTTATTTTTCCTATAGGTACTTTAACCAACAATTGCTTTTTAGATTTGTCTCTAAACATGAAGCAAGTAGAATCTTAAAAAATAAGTGAATACCCATCCCTCATAAATTGGTCCTCATTTAGCAAATTCTAATTCATACTAAGAACATATAAAATATTTTGCATACAAGTCATACTAAGAGAGTTCAATTTCACAGTACCCTTCCCTTGTGTTATACATATAATATCATCACCTAACATAATTTCATTAGTTGCTAACTCATTCAAATTGGTAAATAGGGTCATATCTCCTATCATATGATTGCTTCATCCATTGTCTACATACCAACTTCTAGGGGGTTTCTTTAACATAAAAACATGGAAGGACTAGATTCTGGGTGATACCCCTTCTCCTCTTAAGCAAGAATATTGGCTTGCTTCTCTTTAAGCTTGCAAAACGTCTCTAAATGCATAATTAACTCTTACAATAATAACACTCTTTAGAGCTACTATTCTCACTTCTAAAATGTCTCTAGCACGTTAGTTATACTCATTGGATTGGTTAGTGCTTCAACCACCTTACCTTCCACGTGATGAATTACCATCATGCCAATTATTGTTATAGCTTGATTCTCTAAGACCTTTTTCACCATCAAACAGTTGCATTTTATTGTAAAAGCATTTTAAACAAAATAATATAATATCTTTTCATCCTATCTTTGTGAGAATAAAAAAAGCCTTGTAACTTGTTAAGAGTCAACACACTTGAGTCTGTTTGACTATTCCATTGCTACCACTACATAATCACATCTTTTAGATAAGCTTCTAAAGATTTTCTCCACAACCTTTTGCTTACTCAAAGTCCTCCCTATACTTTCAAATTTGGCTCATAACATCAATGATGCTTGAAATATAATTACACAAAACATCCCCACCTTTCATAAACATATTTTCAAATTTTCAATGAAGAGTTTGAAATATGATAGTTACCACTTTTGCAGTACTTTTGTATGCATTTTGTAGGGCATCCTATGCTTATTTAGATCTTATTGTAGCTTCAGTGCAAAGAAGTGATTCATCAACAACTTATTGGATGAAAAACAAAACCTTGGAAACTCTTTTTCGAACATCTCTAAAAGCATCAACGACCACCTCGTCTTCACTGTGTCCACTCTCCACCAAATTTAATAGGTTTTGGGATCAAAGTAAATTCTTCATCTTAGTGCTCCAAATTTCATAATTGCCACCTTGAAAATATATGACTAATGGTTGTGAAAGTTTCACTCCGTTCTAATTGCTTGCCATAAAAAAATTTGTGCACATGTTTTGAGGGGAGATTTGAAACCAGATTTAAAGTCAAGTAGTTATAACAAAAGAGAAGATCGAAGAAACATTTAAAAAAAGCTATAACTTTTTATCAAATAGTTGACACACAAGAGAATACATGATCTGTTGAACTGCCTTTTTCCCCCTTGATTCAAAATTAAAATACAAGAACTCAATATCAAAGTAAGAGAAAAATAAGGGACAACTAGTCACATCTTATCTAAAATATTTTTTAAGAAAAGAGTAATAATGCATCCACTAAAATAATACTAGTTTAGTTTTAAACATACTTTGACTCACTCGAGAACTAACTTATACAATAGTAAATAAGAAAATAAATTATACATTAACCTTAACACTTTCTTTACTTCTTATTAAAGTAATTGGTACAAAGAATCCATAATTTAAGTATTAGATGTTAAGGTCTTACAAATACAACAAACCTAAGTGGTGGATTTTTCATACCGGATGCTGAAGTAAGAAATTACTCGTGAAATCCAATAAATAAAAACGATGGAGGTGAAATTGGAAGAGAAAAATTAAAATTAAAATTAAAATTAAAATTAAAATGAGATTAAAAGAAGATAGTTGAGTTTATTAAAGGTGTGAGTGAGTTATCCCTACTTAGTTTTAAGTTTTAAGGGGGTGTTTAGTTTACATGAGGCAATAGTAATAGGAATGAGAATAAGAATGAATATAGTAAGAAATGAGAACGAAAATAATCATTATAATTATGATGGTTAGTTATGACGAAATAATGATTATAATTACTATTAATAGTGGTTAATTTGTCGAAAATCTTGAGAAACAAAAATTTATTAAAATTTTGTTTTACATCAAATTTTAATATATTTGCAATTAATTATATTTAATGTTAATATATTCTAATTAATTATATTGTTTTGCTAAAAAAATGGAAAAAATTTGCATCAAATTTTAATATATTCTAATTAAATATATTTGATTTTATTATATTCTAATTAATGTTATTCAATTAATTATATTTTTTGCTAAAAAGGGAAAAAATAAAACTTGTAAATTTTTTATATCAAAATTTAATATATTCTAATTTAATATATTTAATTTTAATATATTCTAATTAATTATATTGTTTTGCTAAAAAAGAAAAAATAAAATTTTGTTTAAATTTTTATATTAAATTTTTAATATATTCTAATTAATTGTTTTTAATTTTCATATATTCTAATTAGTTATATTATTTTACTAAAAAAATAATTGTCATAGGACATTCTTATTATGGGCATGACAAGGTGTGTCACGCTTGTGATACTCCTCTCGTGGGCACGATAGATTGCTATAATGCTTGTGGCACTCACGCGTTATTCAAGAATAATTTTCATTCCTCTAATATTCGGGAAGTGTGGAGTGATCCTCAAAACTCAGATATTAAAATAATGTTCATGTAATGATGATAATATATAACCAACCAACTGTTTTTCGTTCCTATCCATTAATTAAGTACCTCCTAAGTTTTAATATTTTAAATTTAAAATATTTTATTATAGTTTTTAAATTTTAATTAATAGTTTAATTTGTTTATATTTTACCTTCCTTAAGTAGTAAGTCTACCGTGCTCTATAGGCAATCTTCAGGAAACAACGACACTTTTCCGTAACCCTGGAAACGTAATAATAACGAAAGAGAGGGTCGGGTAATAATACCTTCCATTTCGTACCGATAAGTTAGTAATAAAGCGACAAGTGGTGTATATTGTATCATAATCGTGTTATTTAGAAATGAAGATGGATTAAATTATGAAGTGTTAAAGGTAAATTTAATGTTAGGTCAAGACCAAATTCTATGTGCTTTGTTGTTAGAATTCCCCTTTCAGCTTTCCCTTTCCCTTGGAACAATGAACCATCCGAAATAGTAAGAAAATGAGAAAGGATCTGAAATTCGAATCATACAACTTACCCTCAAAATACACAAACCACACCTTGCCAAGATGATATTTGAGAAGATCAAAAGATGAGAATAAGTTAAACCCATGACAAACAATTTACCTTCAAAACCAATTTAAGCACAAAAAACAGAAGATTAGTGGAAAAGCCGCGCCATGATAGAACCACCACCCTCACCATGCATATTCACTCCCTCAGTATTCACTGGTTGGGAGCTGCTGGTGGGTGCTGTGGCCAATGAAGAAGAACTCGTAGACTAGACCAGCGAGTCCACCACCCACTAGAGGACCGACCCAATAGACCCAGTGGTTGTCCCAGCTCCAGCTCACCAAAGCAGGTCCAAATGACACTGCTGGGTTCATTGAGGCTCCGTCGAACGCACCTCCCGCCAAAATGTTGGCACCAACTATGAAACCAATTGCTATCGGGGCAATAATACCCAAGCTTCCCTTCTTAGGATCAACGGCGGTTGCGTACACCGTGTATACCAATCCGAAGGTCATCACGATCTCCAACACCAATGCGTTCCCTACTCCAACACCACTTGACAAAGCGAAGCCAGAGGTTGTCTGTGTAGAAAACCAGAATTTAGTTATATATAACTACCAACATAACTAAAATAACTAACCAACCTATTTGTAAGTTGAGTTTGAGTTGACAATGTTAAGGGTGCACGAACAATTCTAAGCCTTACCAGACCGCCGGTGGCGAACTTGAGAAGCAAGCAGGCAACGGTGGAGCCGAGAAGCTGAGCGATCCAGTAAAGGATCCCACGGAGGAGAGTGATGTTACCACCAACGAAGGCACCAAAGGTGACGGCGGGGTTAACGTGTCCACCAGAAATGTTGGCGCTGACTGACACAGCGACGAAAAGAGCGAAAGCATGGGCAATTGAGGCCGAAATGAGGCCGGCGGGCGTTGAGGCGCCATTGTCAGTGAGTTTGTTGAAGGCCATCCCGGAGCCTTCACCGGCGAAGACAAAGATAAAAGTGGAGATGAACTCCGCCAGTGCTGCTTTTAGGGCATCTGGTTGAGTTGCCTCCTGGGGGTGGCCAACGGCAATGTTCCTGATCGGCATGCTTAGCGTCCGGTGATTGGGTATGAGCGAGTGCAAGGACTCTAGTAACTACTACACTTGGTGAAGCTAGATAGCGCTCTGTGTATGTATGGCTACTGGTCTCAACGTCTCTCAACTTGGGGGCCATACTTATACTGAGAAACTAGTCCATAAAAACTTGTAATTGTCTGTTTCCAATGAAATAATGGAGGGGAATAACATAGTAAACAATAATCCAGAATCGATAATTTAATCTATTTTTGGTTTACAACAATTTTGGGATTAGCCTTTTAGCTTAGTTGTATCCACCATTTCAGGGACTATTGATATTACAGCGAAGCAGCGGGCACCATTGAGGTTTGCCACATTATGAGATGTGATTGGAGACACATAACATGGAGCTGAGGTGGAGTTTGTCTTCTGATTTCTTTGGCCTCTCGAAACAAAACTTAATAAAATGCACTTAGCTAGCCGAAGATGGCTATATTGATTTTTGGACATTATCCTAAGAACAATAATGAGACCACGTTACATTAAAAAAGGGACAACGTGGTGATGAGTAGTCCAAACTGTTGTGCTTCCTTTGTTGTGTTTAGAAGGGTACGATTGTTTGTTCATGTATTTTGGGAGAGAGGAATCTTTTGGAGGATGCAAACCACAATTATTTGGAGTATTATAAGAAGCCGGATTAACTACTCTAATTATTTGACAAATTTGAGGGTTAGTGTGATCTTGCGGAACAGCAACCAAAATGGTGCAGTAATTAATACATGTTTTAAGTGAGTAGATATTATGTAGAGAAGTAAGTATATATGACTTAACTATCTATGAACATATAGAGGCATTGATTGTTGGAAATCTGTTTCGCGTTTTGCCCAATACATAACATAACATCTGATTTTATTAAATTGGCAGATGGAAGTTGCTTTTCCTACTACATAACATCTGAAATTCCCCTAAAATACGTGGTGGTTGGCACATACATAAAGAACAAGTTGTATTAAAACTGAAAGAGGAGGTCATGATACAAATGTTACTTTTAAAAGAACCAACATGGACGGCATACTATTTTTGGATATGATTGAAAAAGGTTGAGAACCTAATTTCTTCTGAATGTGGATGATTCAGTCAGACGTAAGAAATCGTCATAAGTTGTAGAATATAAGTAAATATATAATCAAATCAATAAAATTTATCAATACCAAAAACTTTCTCCAATATCCAGTCATGATGGACAGCACGAATTTGCTTTAGATGGGATTAAAGTGCAAGCCATTCCTTACGTATGAACATAAAAGAGAATGTCAAATTAATCTCCATGATCTATCTTAAAAAGGTTTAATAATATTTCAAATTATTCATTTCAAAATTGCTTCTTATTTTCACTTTTTAAATCAAACTGTTAGTTTATGCTTTTGTACCCAATCTTTTAGTTGAAATTAATGTACGATATTATTAACTTATTCAATAATATTATTTATCTTTATATATTTTGTTGTATTTTATTTAATGCTTAATAAAAAGATAAATTTTCTAAAATAGTTAATATACAATTGAAATTATAATAAAATCATTTTCAAATTGTATTAATTAACCTTTTAAAATTATTCTTAATTATAATTTCATTAAGATAGAATATTAATAGAATGTTAGAATCATTATACATTACATTTCGTCTTTATAAAGAAATTAACTAATCTCATAAATTAAAGTGTACAGCTACTTAAACAATTTATGAGTTCTTATTAGAGAATAAGTTACTAAACTAGCCTGATTATGAGTTTCTTGAATAGAATATTGCTTATATATATGTGGATGTTTTTATTATGATTGTTGTGTAATTGATTTTTAGATTCAATAATACTATAATATCTTATATGAGAATTATTATATTTTGATACTACTTATAACATATTCTATTTAAAGTAATCCAATAGTATATAATAAACTATATGAAAATAGTTTAGTAAGTCAATAAAAGATTTAACATCTAAAATAATTAGAGAGATTATTTTATTATTCTTGATTAGAAATAATTTGGAAATTGCCCGACTATAGTGAATTGAGATTTGAAAATTTTTGCTTTTGAATATCAATTATTAATTAGTAAGAACGAACATGTATAAATTTAAATACAGTAGACACTAATTTTATATCTATGTTTAATTGAAATATTAGATGATTAAAGTACTAAACTACATGTTGTAACCATGTATGAATATGTTAAGCCAAATTACTTTGACATTCATAATAGTTAGATAATCATAACTTGTTGCTAGACTTTAATGTTGATTTATAATTATAAATTATTTAATTAGATAATTAAATATAAATTAAAAAGAATTCAAATTTACTTACTTTTACTTTTATTTTATAATTGTACTTTATAATCATTATTAACATATTAAAAACCTAATGGATTACATGTACAAATCAATTAAAGAGATAAAATTAATTTGAATTAAGTTGGAATAAATTGTGAAGTTTAAGAAACTTTCAGGGATTAATTATAATATAGTTGATTATGTTAAAATTAAATTATAATTATAGAGTTAGACTTAATTATAATTTAGAATTTAATTTTAATTATATTAAAAAAACCTAACCTTTTTCTATAAAAAAGGAAAGACACTATCAATCTCTTTTAAAAGGTTTGAGATATTTTCTTTATTCTGTAGATATTATTAAAAAGTTGGATAATTGAACAACCTATGGTTGACAATTTTATCATAGGAAAAAAGTTTTTACATGATATCTGTGTTTAACTCTTTTATTTCTTGATTCCTTTTTTAATTTATTCTGTTCGAGTGATTTTTGAAAAATTATAAAAAATTGTTATTGTGTCGGTGATTTGATTCCAATTGACTTACTAACAATACCATTAAAGCTTCTTTTAATTATTTAAATGAATTCGCTTGATTGCTATTAATTTGATTAACATCTAAAGCTTATGCAAAAGTTTTTTTATATTTGCATTTATTTTTTATAACGATTAGTTTTAATTAATTATGAAACCTAAATCAATGTCTAAAGAAGATTGAAGCATATTTGTCGTTGGTGTCGTGAAGTCATCGCTGCCAGTAGACGATGACACAGTTAAAATAAAGAATGAAGACAAGGAAGGAACACAGATCACAAGACGCTGCCTGCATATTGTACGTCCCTATTTATGACTGACGCGACCTGTCTGCATATTGTACACCTCTCTCATTACAACGCCTGCCTGCATATTGTACATCCCACTCATAACAAATTATGTTGTATTTTCTTTCAATCACATACAAACACCTGTAAAGATTTTATTAGTTATTTTACTCCATAAATACAAAAGAGCTGGCTCATAAAATTTAGGTGAGCTGATACCAAACTATCCTCTCTGTCTCTTCTTTTTCTTTTCTTGGTATCAAAGCTAGTATAGCAATGGCTACGAATTCAGAATCCACAGTTCTCATAAACAAAACTGGAAACACTCCAACTAGCTCAATCATCAAAACACCCAACGCAAATGGAAGTAGCCTGGGAAATCAAAACATGGTTAAGTTGAACCATGACAATTTTCTTTTATGGAAAAACATGGTGTTGCCCGTCATTCGAGGAAATAAACTTGAAGGATATATCACCGGTGCCAAAGCCTGTCCATCAGAATACATTCAAGAAACCATTGAAGGGAATGAAGCTCAGATCAAAATCAACCCAGATTTCGAAGAATGGTATGCACAAGACCAGATCCTTCTAGGATGGCTACTCAGCACAATCGATCCATTAGTTGCATCAGAGTTAATGGGACAGGAAAGCTCAAAGAAGCTCTGGGATGCCATCAATAGCCTTTTTGGTATCAAAAACAAATCAAATATTGTATTCTACAAGCGCGAGTTTGCCAAAACACAGAAAGGAAACCTCAGGATGGACGAATATTTAAAGATTATGAAGAACTTGGCTGACAATCTTGCCTTGGCTGGCCATCCAGTTACAACGGACGATCTAATATCACAGATACTTGCTGGCCTTGACTCACAAG
>JAOQMQ010000005.1:31779710-31798605 GCA_027563845.1 Erythroxylum subrotundum | reverse complement strand
CGGCAACTCCTGCATGAGAAATAATGTGGCCTAAATAACCTACAGAAGAATGGGCAAATATACAGTTCGACTTTTTGAACTGCAAGACTTGAGCCAAATGGTCAAGATGAGCCTGCCATGTAGGGCTATAGACCAAGATATCATCGAAGAAGACGAGCATGAATTTTTGGAGAAAAGGCCGGAAGACATCAGTCATGAGGCTCTGAAATGTCGAAGGGGAATTCGTGAGGCCAAACGGCATGACGAGAAATTCATAATGGCCGTCATGAGTGCGAAAAGCAGTCTTAGCTTCGTCACTAGCTTTGATACGGACTTGGTGAAAACCGACCAGCAAATCAAGCTTCGAAAAATAATGAGCACTGTGCAACTCATCAAAAAGTTCATCAATCGACGGAATAGGAAACCGGTCTTTAACCGTAATTGTGTTCAATGCCCGATAATCAACGCAAAAGCGCCAGGTTCCATCCTTTTTACGAACCAAGAGCACCGGAGAGGAAAAAGGACTAGTGCTGGGGCGAATAATACCATCTCGGAGCATTTCCGACACCAAGTTTTCCATCACTTGCTTCTGAAAGTGGGGGTAACGGTAAGGTTTTACGTTCACGGAATTGCTATCCGGCATCAAATGGATTGCATGATCACTGGGTCTTGAAGGCGGCAGGCCGTGGGGCTTATGAAATACATCACTGAAGGTACCTAGCAGGTTTTCAATCTCTGCATAGTGCACTGTACCAAGAGACTCATCAGTAGTAACAAGTTCCAAACGAAAGAATTCGGCAATGGCATGAATTTTATGCAAACGTTTGAAACTATTAAATTGCACCTGACTCGGAACCGAAGTTGGTTCACCAATCCAACAGACCCGTTGCCCGTGATAATCAAACTCAAACAAGGAGGCAGCATAATCAGTGACCACGGGCCCTAAGGTGGCTAACCAAGCAACACCTAGTACGATATCCCAACCTTGAATTGGAAGGACATAGAAATCCACCAGAACTTTCTGAGTTTGTATGACCAATGGGACTTGCCGCACGATACCAGTACACAACAATTTGTCACCACTGCCAACGAGAACGGAAAATTGCTGTGTTGCTTCCACTGTTAAACCCAGGAATTTAGCCACACGTGGTTGCACAAAATTATGAGTGCTACCGCCCTCGAGTAACACCTGCACTGTGTGCCCCTGAATCGTGCCGTTGAAGCGAAGAGTGGAGGCAGAACAACCTCCCGCTAAGGCGTTATAAGAAATAGCAGAATGGGTCGGGTCAGGTGGTTCGGTAGATCCAGGCTCGGGGTCAATGGCAATGGCTGGTGGTTGAAGGGCGAGCAGGTCGGGTGGGTCAGGGTCCTCGTCAAGGAGAAGTAGTTGGGGCTTGGCTGTACACTTATGATCCCAAGTGTATTTTTCATCACAATAGTAACAGAGCCCTTTAGAACGGCGTTGGGCAGCTTCTGCTGGTGAGAGGCGGCGGAAGGAACTTTATGGCCGCTGGGCTGTGCTGGGTTGGGTGGCTGTGGGGTTAGGGGTTGGTGAATGGTGTGGGGTAGGCAATATGGGCTTCGAAGTGCCTAAGGTTGGACGTCCAAGACCTTTCTCCAAGAAAAGGCGTTGTTCATGCATTTGGGTAAGAGACATTGCATCAGCCAAAGTCGTGGGCCTATGGATAAGCACAGAATGTTTGATAGCAGGCCGCAATCCGGAAATAAAACAATGGACTAAGAAATGGGTGGGAAGCAAAACTGTGCGGTTGGTGACAGATTCAAACTCAGCCCGGTAAGCACTAACAGTGGACTGTTGGGATAGTTTTGCTAATAGTCCCTCAGGTTCTTCCAAAGCACAAGGACGGAAGCGCTGGACCAGAGCGGCGGTGAACTGTTGCCAGCCGGCGAGCTGGCGGTTGCGGTACATCCAATCATACCAGTCAGCTGCGGCGTCATCGAGGTAAAAGGACGAGATGGTGATACGGTCCTCAAGTTGGATTTGATAAAAGTCAAAGTACCGATTAGCATGCAGAACCCAACGGTCGGGATTGTTGCCGGAGAAGCGAGAGAGCTGAACGGAGGCTGGTTTATGACGGCCGAAGGGTTTGGTATCGTCGGAGGAAGAGCCGAAATGAGTGTCTGGTCTTGGCGGATTGGCCAAACGAGCCACAACTTCTTGCAGCAACACCTTCTGTTCACCGAAGCTGGAGGCGAGGGCGTCGAAGTCCCGGCGGAGAGTGTTAACGGAGTCATCGAGAACCTTGAGACGAGTGCCATTAGCCATCTTAGCCGAAGCTCAATGAAAGCACCAATGTTATGACTGGCGAAACAAGCTCAATGAAACAGTAGCGTTAAAGGAGAAGGCAAGGGATTTTGATTGATATGTCTGGAACAAAAAAAACGAAAACAGAGCAAGGAAATAAACGGTTTACAGGACAGAATGTGGGATGAGTGTGTGAGACATCACAATTCAGTAAAAACAGGTATGAGAGCGTTCCTAGGCACGACTAGGAATATATGCAGTACAATTCGCGTGAGCAATTCGGTTATTCCCTGCCAACAACATGCGTAGAATTCAGTGCATAGCCAACCAATTTCTTTGACAGCTTCCTCTCACGTGTGCTTCTCCTCAAGGCTGGGTCATTGGTTAGTTCCTCGCTATTGGGCTGATATATACTGGCCCTATTCATAACACAATATATGTTTAATTAAGTATTAAATGCCATTTTATAGAATGAATTTTAGATGTCTTCTTATTAGGTTAAAGGATTATTGCCTTCTTGTGTGATTCAAGATGAAGTGTATCTTCACTCATAATGGTGACAGTTCAAGCTCACAATAGAAAATTACTCCCATTACAAGCTGATGATGGACTACCTCTATTGCGAAGACTCACATGAGCCGATTACAAACCAAAAAGAAAGAGTGACAAAGATTGGGATCTTTTGAATTGGAAGGCCATTGCCATGATTCACAATTACATTGATCAAAGTTATTCGAGCATGTCTCAACTTACACCAATGCCTATAAGCTATGAACATAGCTCGAGTCCATGAGTCAAAATGAAACTCCTCGTAATAAAGCTCACTTGGTGCAACAATTAGTGAAGTTGGGAGTATAAGGATAGCTAAAGCATGATTGGGCACTTAAATAATTTCAAGGTACTCGTGAACTAACTAACAAAGGTCGAGATGAAGATCAACAATGAGTTGCAAGGAATGTAAACTCCGACCCGAAAGCAACTTCTCCCCAACATAAAAGGTAAAACACTTGACCTATGCATTGACTGTTTAGCTAGCAAACAACATAGAGTTTCATTTCAAAAATTTTCTCAACAAATTAGAAGAAACATGTGCTTGAAGGTGCATTTCGATGTTTGTTCAATGATTAATAGATCACTTAGAGGTGCATTATACTTCGTCAACTTTGTTAATGACCATTCAAGAAAAGTTTGGGTATCTTTGTTGAAATAAAAAGACCAAGTGATCAAGGCATTTAAGGAGTTTCAAGAGTAGAACGAGAAACACGTAGAAAGTTGAAATGTATCTGAGCTTATAATGGTAGAGAGTATTGTGGTTTTGAAACATATTGTACGACAAATGAGACCAGGCTTGAAAAGAAACCACCAAAGATACCACAATTAAATGGTGTAGCTGAAAATATGAACGGAATTATTATAGAAAGAGTTGGGAAGAAGCTGCAAAGACTGCTATTGACACTATCAATCTTTCACCATTAGGACCTTTGTATGGAGATATCCAAAAGGAAGTTTGGTCAAGTAAGAAGGTCCTGTACAATGTATCTACCGTCAATAGAAGACTCTTCTACAGATAAACAACCTCGTCTAACTGATCTAGAAATTACTCAACCAGAATCTTCAGAACAACTTCAACTAAGACGATCCCCTAGGGAAAGACGTCCCTTAACTAGGTCCTCTCAATATGATTATTTGTTAGGCTAATCAATTGATAGTTTACCGCATTTTCATGGTAGCTGCTGTTAGAAAGAGAAGCAAACTTAGAGGGCAAGAATGAGGATAAAGTGATTTCTCTTCATAATGCTTGTGTTGGGGGATAAAAAACCATTTACGACTATGGTTGCGTAAACTTTTTTATTTCCATCTTTCCAAGCTCTGATTCCTCCTACTTACGTTGAACTCTGTATTCCTGCAACTCCTGTAGCTATATCTAGTTTTAAGGTGAATTTCAAGGACTTCCTGCCCTCTTATTTCAACTGATCTCGAAGCGTTATACTTTCTCAATAAGTATTGGAAACTTTCACAGTTTTCTGGGCCTTTTTGGGTATACCACATCTTGCAAGCACAGGAAATATGGAAACAGAAAGCTCACACAGATCAAATCAATTGAATGCAGTAAACACTGTTGTTGCAACATGAGTCAATATTTGGCCTCAAAACCAAAAGGCAAACAGATTTACACAAGCTTTAATACATGTTACTCGAGTGCATGCATTCCTGGAATGATGGTGCAAATAACTGAGGCAACTCAGAAGAGGATAGACCCATTGTTCACATGTCATCAGCAACGTTCAATGTGGCCTTTATTGCTATACGCAGGTGATGCTTGGACATAAATGCCAGCTTACCTTGATTAGCAACAACCATTGTCCGGAGGTGCTTGCCGTTCTGATTTGTTCTTTAAAATGTTTCTCTTCACTGAAGTAGATCCTTCTTTCAAAAGACTTGGGATGTCCATGATCTAAAATACAAGATGACGTTATAATTGGAGTGCATTTCAGTCTACATAAGCTGAGAACTATCTTTGACAGCAAAACAGAGTTTTGTTTTTCAAAGTAATTCTGCAGACAAGTCCCCAAATTCGGACAAAACAACATGATGGATTACTAGACTAGTGTGCAACTCACAATGATACAGGAAAAATGAACCAAAGTACAATTTTAAAACTACGAGTAATCATAGGACGATGTTGTCATGGTAACTGTGTAGTTTAGAACTCATAGGCATAATATGATCCCAGATTCTCTATGCTATTCAAAGGAGAGTACCTTCAGTGCCACATCTTCAAAGCATTTCTCTACATTTTCTCTAGTTTTGACACTACTTTCGAGAAACAAAGATCCAAGCTCTTTTGCCAGAGAGATGCCTTCTTCTCTACTTACAGCTCTTTCAGATTCCTAATATTTTGCAGAAATTACAACAATATAATGATAAGGAAAGATTAACAAGAAAACAGGCTTATAAAGTTCTCTGCAATTGTTAAATAAAGATTTTATGTACTGGAGCGTGTAAGGTGCAGGTTTGACTGCATTGTGACAATGTGGGAAAGTATTTCAAACTTAAATACATAATAAGTTATTTTCAATTACTTATCTTATACTTGTCAACAAAGAAGAAGGGTAACTTACTCTATCAACTTTATTACCAACAAGCATTTTCACACAATCATGATTCGTGCAGTAGAGTTCAACTTCTTTAGCCCAGACGTCTGACAAGTTTGTAAAGGTTTCTCTCCTTGTCACATCATAAACTGTTGTAACAGAAAAGACTAAGATATAATGTAGACAAGCAAAGAAATTGGAGTGCACACGTTATGATTCTTAAGAATAATCTTCTAGAGATTGACCGGGGGGTTCAATTCAAGTTGTTCTTGGCAGTACATTTGCAACTGAAAAAAAATCAGTCAATTCTTTTCTAGCCCATTTGAAAAGTGCCCTACATTTCATGATCAAATTGAAGAGGAAAAAAAAATTTGCTCGATGTTTGCAAAACCTTTTGGCTCCTTTTTGAGCATCCTTATCACCAAGCAGCTTATGTATCTTCTCTTTCTGTATTAGCTAAAAGCATTGCCTTGAATTATACAAGAATCTTGCAATTACGCAAATGGTGATCACAGTCTAAAAATGTATCCAAGATTTGTCCTAAATAAGAGAACACTAATTGTTCCAAGTCACCTATCAGTAGCGCGTTGTCAATAAGCCATATATACGAATTATACATACCCAGAACAATCCCTTGAACATTCCTATAGTAAGAGCTGGTTAATGTTCTGAATCTCTCCTGTCCAGCTGCAAGAAGCATACCCATAGAGATCAGTACAAGTCAAACCTCTCAATTAATGTCCTTCGGCCCATTTTTCTCCTGCTAAGGAAAAAGTAGGCACAACGATGGTTGATAAAGCCTGCTGGTTAAAGAAGAACCACAGCCTTGAAGTGCAGGGTTTCATTAACCGTTGCAGAAAGTAACAATTTATTTCACTGTTCACATAACAACTAACATAGTTTAAGTATGTGAATACCGGGGTCATCTTTTCAGTTATGCAAAGAATGGTTTTTCTCAAGCCTTTCTAATTTCATTGCGTATTTTACTGTTGCATTGTTCTTGCAGCTCCCTATCTTAACAAATTAACAGTTAATTAACGGTATAGTCTCCTTTTTCTCAGGTCTTGGTCCAAAATGAAGGTAGCACAAAGTCTACATAGTAAATTGGAAACATAAACAGAATAAGACCACAGCGAAAAGCATACCTGTATCCCAAATTGTCAGCTTCAATCGCTTTCCACTTACGGTTAGCTGCTTGATCTTAAAGTCCACACCTTTCCGCACAACGGAACAAAAAATTCTCAATGCGTGCATATAAAGAACGCATTAAGTCAGAGGCATTACTAATTCAATTTACAAGCACAGATCAGATCACTCGTCCCCTGTACTTTTTTTGAGAAAGTTTAAGAAATGCAGAAGTATCGTAAATAACCAACAAAATGATCAATAGTTGACACCATCTGCTGTCTCACTAATTAAAGATCAGCCAGCCTTAGCTAATCTTACAAAAGTCTCTTACTTGATACCATGGTTATCAATCACTGAGTTCAATTCAATTTTAAAAAGATCCAAGAGCATTTGCCGGCCATGAATCCATAACATCAACATTAAAGAAAAATGTGACATTTAATGAAATGGGTTAGAGTTGCCAAGTACCAATAGTTGGAGGAAGATCCTCTACAGAGCTAGAAATGAAGCTAACAAGAAGACTGCTTTTACCAACACCAGAATCACCGATCAACAAGATCTTGAACGATAGATCATACCCAGTTCCCTGCCCTGAAGACGATCCCATCATTCAAATCCAAGAACTGACCCCTTTGTCTCTCTGACTCTTTCTCGTTCACTCCTTTTTTTGCATTAAAGAGCCATAAAAATTCAATCTTGAAAATGAACGTCAAGGAAACCTTTTTCCTCTGTCTCTAATGATGATCCAGACTTCTAGGTTGTTTGTTTCCCTCTCTTAAAAGTACAGTGAAAAGGATATGCACACTAATGCATATATAAAGACGAAGAGAACCACACAAAAAAAAATGAAAAAGGAAAGGTTGTGGGGATTAGCATCAATACGAAGCTGTTTCTTTGAGTAAGAGAGAGGTCGAAAACGGCTATCTCGCGAACACCTGACACCAACGTTATTCTTTACTTTTAGGCGCTGTTCTAAAGCTTCTTTTTAGGGACAGAAGCGACGCCGTTTCCTTGGAACACGCTCATGAATCATGATGTCCAAACTAAGGGACCCACTAGGAGTTTCCTGCTGCGTGTCCGTCAGGTGAGGTGGCTTTGTCAGTTGGGACTTGGGGTTTGGCTAACTGTTAAGGTCAGCGTGTATTAGAAGGGTCCATTCTTACAGCTGTTTGACTGTTGAGACCCATTTCACTTACTTAGCGAATAAAAAATGAATTCTAATTATTGAATTTTAACTATTTACTAGTAGTTTTAATACTCGAGTGTCTATGAGAAGTTCAGCTTAAGCTCAAGCCACCCAAAGAAAAATCGACATCTTTTTTGCTGGTTTGTCTTCTTCTGCTTGTTTGATTTGAGAACTTCCAAGTCTAAATCCAAAGAAAAGTTGTGGACCTTGAATAGAAAACAAGTTATTGGTCTTGGCCTACTCTTTGTAGTAAGTGTGTTATTGTAATAGAAAGATTTGAAAATCACAAATTGTGAAAGCAATGTGACAATTGGAAGACACCATGATTAGCTTGCAGAGTGTTTTAGTTAACACAACAATCACACTCCCACGCCATTTGTTTACTACTTATAGGCTTATAGGCTTTATAGCTTCTGTCAACACTGAAAAACAGACTTCTTTCAGTTTAACTTGTGGAAAAATTGATATTTTTAAGGTGGTGTAATGGTCCATCATTCTTGACAATAACTTTTCGAGTGGGTTCATGCTCATCAGAGATATGGGCAAAGCCTGCCTGCCTTCTGTCCATTAACGGAACATACTCCTAAAGCTTGCTGCTTTATTAGTAGAAAAGAAGTTGAATAGTACTAAACAATGAAGCAGAAATAAATGTGCAGGACCATCCATCGCATTGGTGGTGTTTGTTGAAAGTCCCTTTCTTTAAAATTGAAGAAAACACCTCACCTTCCGCCTGGTGATAGCTACAGCTGATACCATCACAACATTAACTCAGTAAGGATTACTTAATTTGTTGATATTTAGTACTTTCTACATCTGTTGTGTAGGTGATTCGCTGGTAGTTTTTGTTATGGATATGGAGTAACAGTCAGAAAATAGCCAACGTAAGATTTTGGGTACTTGCTCTGATTTGTAAGAACAAAAAACCAATAGAAAAAATCTTACGTTTGCACGGCTTAAGGCATTCAATTTCATTCCAAAATTGATAACGACTACTAGTTCTCCTTGGTAAGAATACGGTGGCATAGTGTTCTGTAATCTGTATACCGACTTCATCACCTTCATGTGAGAGATGATGCCTGATATAGGAACATTGAACTATAGAACATGAATCATGCTGAATGGTTTCTGGTCTAGTTATGCCAACTAATTGAAATTTTCAGAAATTTTATTCTTGTAACCTTTACATAAGATCCAAAGCTTGATGCACCATAACTTGTGCAGCACTTGATATTCAAGGTTTTTCTCAAGAAAAGAATGGAAACATGAATGGAGCAAGGGATCCTGATCGTGCTGCTTTAGGTAATTTAAAGCTAAACGCCTACCATGGAATTGTTCGTTGATTATTTATTCCTATGGAATATTAGTAATGATTCATATCTCAAGCTTTCAATGATGATTCTAGCACATCTTTTCAACAAGGCATTCTTTAATTGGTGGACCATGATCTAAAATATACTATTTCTATTACTCAATATCTTCAATAGTCCTTTGTCTTAACGTTGGTTGCAATAACAAAGTTTCGATTCGTCCCACAAGAATAAGAACGAATGTATGATAGTCGTTATACTATGTTCAAATTAATCTTTGCTTAAGCGATCTTATTCTTATCCAAAGTGCCTAATTTTTGATATTGCTTCTGATGCATAGTGTTTACTTATGGACATGAGGATGAAACAAGTAGAACAAGAAGAAACCGACATGAAACCATGCATTCACCCATGTAAGTTGTCCAAACTTGTAGGAAAAACTAGTCAAATTAAATTACCCTTTGAACTCTCATGTCAAAAGCAGTTCGCCAATTTTATAAGAGAACAAGTTTCCCTGAAACTCATAACAACATGGATTAATGTTAACATCAAGTGGGATCTTATTGCAACCAATTATATAATTAAGCAAAGAAGTTCGTTTTCACCACGATTAGGGCATTGAATTTGGCCCAAGCAGCTGACAGAATCAAGAAATTTTAATTGTCGACCTGTTTCCCCTGCTGAGAATGAAGTTGGGAAGTCTTGCGCATTTTTGTCTAAGCTGTATTCATCTTATAGCCGTAACTTACAACATAGATAGCGTATGCAAGTTCAAAGGGGTTTATCAATAGAGAGGCACAAGGCCCATGAATTGATGTCTCAGAGCACAGGAAAAAAAAAATGCATCCTGGGATGGATACAGCTGCCAAAGTACCGACAATTTAGTAAATATAAGCAAATTTGGTTTCCAGGGACAAAAGGGTCATCAGCCTCACGCAAGTTCATATACTAAGGGAAGAAAATGAGACGTTCAGTTGATTTTTGTGTTCATCCAACACAACCCCCCTTCAATTTGTAATCATATAACAATTTCACAAGAACTGAAAGACAAGAAAGAAAACTTACAAAAATTAAGGGGGAGAAAAGGAGAAGGGGACTGCATCGCTGTACTTGTACAGAGATTGTAGAAGGGGCCGAGAGATCAACTTTTCATGGAACTCTCATGCATATAAATGCAACTGAGCCAAAATACTTCAACTTGTAATAACATTAGGCGGGAATACTTTTTGTATGAACTCTAGGAAGCGGCTGGAGTAGACTGTAGGATCAACAGCAGAGATGGACAACGAATCAAATTGGAGAGATTTGTACGCGTGTTCAATCTTCTTACTCAAGTTGTACTCTTGCAGTATATCGATTATACCCAGGTACAGAACAACGTCGTATGCTTCATGAAATGTCTGTTTTTCTTCTTTCCCTGGAATCTGCTCAGCCCTTGCTGGCATGTTGACACCAAGCTGGATTTGGAGCCTGCTCACAAAGTTCAAAATTGACAACAGAGAGGCATTTGCAAGAACATAAAAAGGGCTAGCATATTTTATAGTATTTAAACTGCATGAGACATATTTCATCCTTGCATCACGTATTTGTCCATGGTTATCACATCGATACTTATCCTTCAGAAGTTGAGCAAAATACAAGAACATGTAGATACTTATCCTTCAGAAGTTGAGCAAAATACAAGAACATATAGATACTTATCCTTCAGAAGTTGAGCAAAATACAAGTATTTTTATCGTATTTGGACGTATTTCCTGTTTGTGTTAGCTAATCAGGTTTTTGTTAATTCCAATAATCAAGAAAACTCTACTTATCACACTAGCTTTCTTAGGCATATTCATTTTCTTCAATAATGAAATATCAAAAGGGAACTGTTACAAGTAATATATGATCCATTTTTGGATCTCGTCTAACAGTTTAAAGTTCAATCCATTGGGGGAACACGTTTTCTATGCTGATTGGAGAGGCTTAGTATAAGTTTTTAAGAAGAAATCTACTTGAAAGGAAACCTGGAAGAAACTTTAAAATAAATCGGTCTTTATATTGGACAGGGGGAAACTGTATATAAGTTTAATATTGACGTATAATATAAGATAATTCTGGTATCTTATTTTAAAATATTAGTATTAGACTGAATTCTCTTACCTTTGTAAATAGATGAGATAAAACCAAGTTAATCAGAAGCACTCTAGTGCCTATTTTTCTCTTCTAGAGTAATTATGATAACCTCTGGGATTTCAAATATGAATTCTACTAATTGATGCTTTATGGCCAGAATAATAAGAAAGGTTCAAGGATATCATACCTTGCTGTGCCAGGAAGGAGGAGATCCACTTCCTCGTCACCAGCAGATGAGGCCCGCAATCGGCTGCCTCTGACGTGAGAACCCACTACAACACTATTATCACTTCCACGAGGAACCAAGACAAGGCCCTGTGGGTAGCTTTCATCTTCTATTGTATCTGCCATTAGACATCATAAACAAATTCAGATACGAGAACATCGCTATAAGCAATTCTATGAACCATGAAGTAAAAGAAGGGTGAGATATCTCAGTCATAAAAGGACAGATGTCATATAAAAAATGTATATGTTACATTTGGTTCACTAGTGATCATACACAAAATACACTTCTATAAACATGGGTGTTTACGTTCACCATTCTAACACACAAATTTGAAAAGGAACAGAAACAAAACTAAAAGCAAAAAGGACGTACATGTTTGTGCAGATTCCAAACCTATCTCAAACAGGCAACTAAGTCAATCCTTTTTTTTTCTGGGTACCAAAACTTAATCGGAGGTAGAAAACCTTGAAAAGTAAAACTGCTAGTTCTAAGACAGCTAATACAGATTAGCCCTCATCCTCCGCTGATATTAGCATACCAGCTATTAGTACCAGAAGCATGCTCTATATGAAAACTTGTCATTTTCCAGATTTCTTAGTTCTTTTCTTTACACTCGGCATTCCTATTTAGGCAGATTGAACAGGTTAACAGCACCTCCTAGGAGAAGATAATGTGTTTATTAAGAGACCCACCTTCCTCTGCTAGAACTCCCAATGCTTCACCTCTTATACCTATGTTGTAGGACATTGAAGATCGTAGATGCTGTGGGGCTCGATAATGCACACCCAATAAAAGGCTATAATCCATAATGCGCTGTGCTTCCAAAAATTTGCTATCTGTCTCTATCTGGCTGCTTATAAGAAAAACATACAGTAATGATTCCATAGGTCTAGGAACAACATGAATATGGAATCCTTAAGTAGCATGCATATTCAGCCAAATACATTGGAAATTTAATCAGGCAAGACAATATAGTAATTAGACATGATAGGTAAGGTTCCGCCACTTTTTAATACATAAACTCCAATTAGTTTCCTCAAAATATCTTATAACTTACCATGTAATTAGAGGCTACTGTTTCCCAACACTGAAACTCAGACAAAAAATCAACATAAGTTATATAATACTCTCTGCATGGTTCTCATGCTAAGTTATATAATACTCTCTGCATGGTTCTCATGCTATCACTTATCTTTCCAGCTTCATGGTGGAAAGAAAAGTTCTCAACAAAGTATTATTGCAACCAAGTTCAAGCATGGCTCAAATGAATGGTATTCTCAAATGGAGAGTAGGCCAGTGTTTCTGTAAATCATTTTTCTTGCATATTTCCTTGAATGAAAATTAGGAGAAGAATTTTGTCCTCGACATAAGAAATATTTCTTTTTAATTTTTCAAAGACGGCTCAACAGCTAGGAGCAGCATCTTTCTGTTATATAGATTTTGCAATAGTCTGCCACAAAGTAGAAAGTTTAAAGCTTGTACAGTGCCATCCTGCAATTGATACCTCCTTGTATGAAAATGAAAACAAGCTTTGGCTTAGTCCTTGTTGGGGAAATCTAGAAATAGGAAAGTCAAAGGAGCTTATGTGATGATATGAGCTGCCTCTCTCAGTTACACAATAGATCAATAACTTTTCATCTTTGGTTTGAGAAGAAATTTGTAAAGACGAAAGTTTTAAGCTTTAAGACACCCATCCTGCAAGTGATATCCTGGAATTTTAACATAGGATAGCCACATTGGATCAATTTGATGAAATTCTTTAGAAGACGGAAGAAGAAAAGAGAGCAAGCAAAAGGAAAAATGCATAATTTAACTAATTTACAATGGGAATAGCCAACTTCAAAAGCTAAGATCACAACTACATAGGCAAGGAGAGACCACTTACTTTAGTAACGCTTCCCTCCAAGAAGGTTCCAGGTAGAAGGAATAGTTAAGGTCCAAATCTTTTAGTGTTGTGTTTTCATCAATTTCGATCTTGTCTGTAGATCTCCCTAGTGATGACCCTTTCAAATCAAACCTTCGATGTATTCTTAACTCTGTGCAGAACATATTCCCCATCACCACAAAGCGAAACTGCAATGTAAGTGAGATCACATGAACATTAGCTTTGGAAGCATAAAATAAACTGCAAGACCAGTTAATACCAATTTGTTTCATATCACATTCTTAGAACAGGATAGTATATATAGAAAGAGCAGCATCATGATATGATACAGATTAACAATAGCAATTACCTTCTGTCCACTTGAAGGTTTAATTCTGTGAAGCCCAAAAAATTTGGTTATGAGTGTATTCTCATATGATCTCACATGATGATGATAGTCCGGAAGCATTTTCAAGAGTACCTACAAGTCAGAAATATTGTGAGAAGAGCTCAATATCGTTAATTGAGATACGGAAAATTCAAATAGCTAAAACCGTCAGAGCTAAGAATTCTTTCTTTTAAGAATTACCACAGTAGTTCAATTAAAAGCATTATTTCATTGGATACTTATCATGGCATCTGCAATTGGACCCACTATGTGGATAGGTTTAATTTGGAAAGAGTCCTAGAATTCCTATCAGTTAGTAAAAGTGTAACCAAACTAAGGGGCTTTTAGCAACATAACTGTTTTCAAATACAGGCCGAACTTTCTATAAACAATCTCAGGTCCTCAGCTTTCCTCATATAAAGTGAACAAAAGGAAAATGAAAAGAAAAGGCATCGATGATGTGCACGTTGTAGTTGTCTCTATAACAAAGACAATTTTCAAACGAAGATGGCAAACCTGGACTTCGGTCTTCCGTAGTGTCTTAATCATGAAGCGATCATCTTGAGACAAGAAAAAGATGCTACCACTTTTTCCAGGAGAAGAAAGCTCCCTAAGGGCATCATTTCCACAAATAGACATCATGTAGTCAGCAGCATCAATCTTGAACATTTCCCTTAAATTCCTGCATTGAGATTAATAAGGTTGATACAGCATGGAAGAAATATAACTTTTCAAAAAAAAAACATGGAAGAAATACAATCCAGGGATCTAAAAACATGTTAAAGTTAATGATATGGGTTCGGGGGGGTTATAAACCTAGAACAATAGATACTAAACACTTGGAGTGACAGAGAAGTTTAATAATATTAGAAAAAAGGAAATAGAAGGCCAAAATAAATGTTATGCAATGTAGTTCTAAACATCAAAATAATAAAAGGTCAAGAAAAGAAACCTGAAAACCATTGGGCAGTAATCTTTCCACTTGAAGTCATCTGATTGATGAGTTGGTGTCAACTGAGACCCAGCTTTTGGAAAGTGCATCCAAAAGCTTGCCTTTGGGCCAAAATCGGATTGACGTACTTCTCGCCTCTGTACAGGAGTAATTTTCCCAACAGTATACCTGATCATATTCTAGTGCATGTTCAACAACTCAATTCTTAAAGATAACAAGATTGGTGCATGGATAACAATCAATATCATCTCCAAATTATGACTGTGATGACAAACATACCATGTGTTTTCTCACTATTGATACTGGATATCCCAACAATCATATTTTCACAACTGGAGAAGTTAAAAGAGGGCACTGTAACTAACTTTATATCATTACTTAAAAATAAATAGTAAACTTGATCTAACTAAACTATATTTGCACACAAAGCTACAATGTTGCTTTAACAAGAAATGGACAGAGGATCAGAAATAAACAAACCAAGTAATGGAACTGTGTCAGATAATGCAAGGAACAAATGAGACAGAACACATGTTAATATCATTAGAGTGAACTATCACCATGCTACTTTAGATGTTTCATAAGATCCAAAGTTGACGTACCTGATTCCAAGTTGCAAACTGAGCATTAGATCATAACTCCTATGCCCTTTGATGATCATTTCACCAGGTCTCTTGACGTCTTTTGCAAGCTTTCTTTCCCGTCGCTTTGCTCTTCTGGATGATGGTGAAAAACTATTATTTAAGACAAGTTCACTGATTAAAACACCTTGCATATATTCGCGCTCCAAGATAGGTGGTGTGTTTATCTCAATCTCTCTGCCTATACCATCAAAGGTGGATTCTGACTCTAAAGATGAATCATGTCCAATCTCCTTTTCAATAGAAACCTCAAGACTCCAACGCCTTTCCAAGGAAACATTCTTGTTGCGAGATTGCTCCAAAGTTAACAAATTTCCTTTGGAAAGTTTATCAGTAGAATCATGACAAGATCCATGCTCATCACGAACCTTGACATTTGTCATACCCACTAAAGATACATGGTTGTTCCTCCTCAAATCTGGCAGTAACCCCCTTTTTCTTAACGCATTAAGATATCGTTCTTGTACAGAAGGAAATCGGCTGCCTTTAGGGTAATATGATCCTTTTCCATCCTTCAAACCACGTGTCCACATTCCAACATAGCAGCCGCCATCATTCCAAGTATACACACCAAATCCATGCATCATACCATTTAACCAGCTTCCTTCATATGAATCACCGTTTATCCATGTAAGAGTCCCTTTCCCAGTCATTTTCCCACCTTTCATATTCCCGAGATAGACATTGCCACTAGCCCAGTTATACTTTCCAGGTCCTTCTGGACTTCCTTGGATCCAAGAACCCTCAAAGATATCTCCATTAGGATATACTTGATATCCCAGACCATGTTTGAGATTCAACTTCCATCTTCCTTTGTATGTCAGATTAGTAGAACCAATATAAGTACCTGTACCATGAATATAACCCCCAGAAAATTCACCCTCATAAGCTGCTCCAGAAGGACACAAAAGTTTTCCTTTTCCATGTCTCATCCCCCTTCTCCACTCACCCTCATAAACACAGCCATCCAACCAAACGTACTTCCCATTACCCTCAGGCACACTACCGAGCAATGACCCGAAATACGATTCCCCATTGGGAAGAAAAAGCTCCCCAACTCTAAAAGCAGCAGCTTCAGAAGACGTATGGACAGCTTCACCGTTGATAGATATAGATGTACGATCTGTATCTGAAATAGCACCAACAGATTTTGTTCTGTCTGAAAGACTTAATGCTCGTTCTCCATTATCAGCAATGGCCACTGGGCCAGACATGCATAATGCCCAAAAGGTTACAATTCCTTACACAATTAAAAGTTGTTTAAACATGTCATGGGATATTGTAGCCATACAAGTATCACCAAGACACTGTAGCATTTGATTCTAATGCTCTTGTTCTCTTATCTGTCAAACAAAGAACAGAGACTTGTAAGCAAGGAAAACAAGACAAAATATAAATTCCACAAAATCATTTATTGGAACCGTAAAATAGAAGCAGCTTTAAAGCTCAATCAGATACATAAGAAGCCTATTTCAGTTATTATGCTTAAAACATTCAATTCAAAACTTTTTAAGTTTAATCGCACAACTGACTCAATCCCCAATATCACTATTGTTCTTTACGTTGATAGCAAGAAAAAGCATACATACACCAATTCACTAGCAAAAACTTCAAAATGCTTATGACAAGTGGATTAGCATGGTTTATATTTACCATCTTTTGGTTATTAATGTGTTGATATCTTTATTCCAAAGTAATAACAACTCAAGTATTTGAACTCTCCATTAGATAAAAACAAGAGACAGACTAGAAAAACAAAAATATGAGAAGTTGGACAGGTAAATCACCCTCTGAACACATAGCAACATTCCATAAAATTGAACAAATCGAGCACATCCGAGGAGAAACGGCATCCAAATTCCAAATACATCAACAGAATAAACAAAATAAGTATATAAAAAGTGAAGAAAAGGCCAGTTCGTAACTAAGGCAAAATCAAGCAGGCAGCAGCCAAACAAGCATGATCTTTCTGCCAAGAATTGTCTTTCTGCGAACCATAATATACAAAAATATGTAGCGAAGTCGTTCCCTGTCATTTTCAACCTTTTTCAAAAGGCCATTAAACTCCCTTTTAACCTGTGCCATACACGCGCCCAAATTTCCAGAAAAGAAACAAACAACGCCACCACAGTTCTTAAGACTACTAAAGCTATATCCCTTTGATAGAAAGATGAATACAATTAGAGAACGCATTAATAAAGTCAAATCATTTTTTATCAACGGCAAGCAAGAGTGTTAATAGTTAGACATCTCTTTTTCTATATTCTTTTATCCCCCTCGTTTCAATTCTCCATTCCAAACACAACAGATAGATTTCCACAATTCCATCCAACAGATCTCACGATCGCCGAACGAACTGAACGACGCTGACACTTCGCAGTTGGAATCAGATTTGACCAAAAGAAACCAAAAAAAAAAAAAAAAAACAGAAAGAAACAACACGTGAAACGCAAAAAATCATTACATAAACGCGAAATCATCAGGCTTGCTTCTCGTAATCTGCACGCAAACAATCGTATCACAGACAGAGCGTGAAAGAGAGAGAGAGAGAGGAAGAACCTTGAAGATCTAAGAAGCAGAGTGAATGTAGGCCACCGAAGTTGAAGTTTCGGAGCTTTGTTGACGAGGGTCAGGTACTGAGACTAACTACTACTACAACAACTACTACATACAAAGCAAAGAACCGCTTTCTTCAACTCAGCTTTTTTAATATTCTCTTCAACTCTGTAACTGTAAACCTTTTACTTCGCTTTTAGCTTTTGAACAACAATCAATGGCTTCTCACGTCCATCTCTCCGACAGTAACGATTTCATTTTATATGGGATCCAATCCCAACGCGCTCTACAAAGCTGGATATGACTGACTTTTTAGTAACGAATTCGTACCCCTCCTTCCTTAATTTTATTTTTTATTTTTTATTTTTATTTACATTTATTTAATATCTTATTTGTTTATCTCCCGGGTACTGCAGATTTAATTTAAGAGTTGATTAAATGCCCGTAAGTTGTAATTAATATTAAAAGGGCAATTTGGGGATTAATTAATGAAAATGTCACTTAATACATATACGACACACCGTTTCTGCAGAGCCCGGTTTGACCTAGAGTGTTTGTAGTCGATCGTGACCTTGCGGGTCCCACTCGAACCTTGCTATTAAAAAAATCTTCTAGAATACTAAAAATGTAGATTTTATATTCCAACGAGTATTCGTTTTTCTTTCTACTTTGTTCTCTTGCTATGTCTTTTTAATGTTTTATAAGGTGACGTACAAGGTGTGCGTACATAACCTACTATCTTAATGTTATTGTCCGAAAAGGAACCTGGAGTCGTAACTTAAAAGCTTCCAGTATTACATAAAAACAATGATGTGAAAACTGGACCGGACCGGCCGGTCCGGCCGGAATTCGTCCGGACCGGCCATGTGTCCGGTTCGGTCCGAGGTAATAACCCTTTAATATTAAAACCGGCCGGTTTATTAGAGAACCGACCGGTTTATCCAAGAACCGGTTATTTGATAACCAGTTGCAAACTTAAACACAATATCGTCTTCTCTCCTCGGTCCTCTCTTCTCTCTTCTCCGAAAGAATCCATCGCACCTTTCTCTCTTCTCTCTTCGCAAATGCCTCCATCGCACCTTTCTCTCTTCTCAGATGCCGGGTACTTACCGGAGGAGCTCGGTTTGCTTCCAGATCTGGCGTTGTTTCGCATCAACTCCAACAGATCTGGCCATGTGAGGTTACT
>JAOQMQ010000005.1:31748782-31760183 GCA_027563845.1 Erythroxylum subrotundum | reverse complement strand
GGGGAGAGAGAGAGAGACACAAACATTAACCAATTCATATCCTTGTGAGAGAACGGTTACAATTCTTATACTCCTTACAGCTATGTAACAGCTATCATTATTTTTATACGTAACAATTCTTTCTCCTTTAGAAAACCTTGTCCTCAAGATTATGGAGATTTACAGAATGGACAAAAAAAAAACAACCATGTGAACTTCTTTTCTTCAACTTGACCACTAAGAAAAAGTATTTGCCCTCCAATAGTAGATTTCCCAGCATCAACATGGCCAATAAACACCACATTTAGATGTCGCTTCTTTTGTTCTTCCATCTCTTCTAAAACCCCAACCACTTGTGGAGCAGGTACTTCTGTAGCTTTCTCCAGTTTTGAATCAACATGCTGTTTATGATAGTTCAAAACAGTATTTTCTTTTGGATCTTTCTCCGTTTTATCCCACTCGTCAACTTCTTCGATCTTGGAATTTTCTTCTGGTTTGGACAACTCATTAATAACTTCTGTCGAATCAAGCTGCAACGAGCTAATCTCCTCTTCAATATCTTTATATGGTTCAGAGAGCCGACCGACTTTACTCATCTCATTTTCCGTCAACCTCTCCGAGCTACTCGGAGACGTCGGGTCTATTGGTTCGGAATCTCCTCCTATTTTTTGTAGCGTTTGTATCATCATGTTTCTCAATGCCGTCATTTCTTTTTCTACCTTTTCCATTCTGTTATTCATTTCTGAGGACATTCTTTCCATCAATCCTTTCAAATTATCCTCCATCTTACCTAGTTGTGCAGTTCTTATATCTTCAGTCATGACCGTCTCCCAGATTCGCATGCTCTGATACCAATTGTTGTGTATAAAAATGAAGAATAGAAGAGAGAAGGGAAGAAGGAGAAAGAGAAGAGTCGCAGAGAGAGAACAGAGAACTTTAGAGAGAGACGAGGAGACAGAGAGCCACAAACATTAGCCAATTCATATCTTTGTGAGAAAACGGTTACAATTCTTATACTCCTTACAGCTGTGTAACAGCTATCATTGTTTTTATACGTGACAGCCACCAAATTTATGTTCACAAATCACAACAGAAGGTAAATAGAACAGTAGATGTTAGAATTTACAATGAGAAACTAACTAAAATAAAGTAGAATAGAAAAGAGATTATGCAAGAGGTAATTTTATTGATTGGTATTACTTTACATTGACATGAAAGCCTAAATATATAGAATGAAATAACAAACTTAGCTAATATCTAGATAAAGATTACGTAAACAAATCAAATTCAAAATTTTAAATCTTAACTAGATAATAACTTTATCTCTTAATAGATAAAATTTTATCTTTTGACAAATATCTTATCTTTAAACAAAAACTTCAATTTTATCTTTGAATCAATATTTCTAACATTCTCCCTTGATTCAAAGTTGCAGAAAATTCAAACTCTATGGAACTTATCTCTCCAAATTTCTTATTTGCGAAGCACCTTTTTTTCACTGTCTGATGCACTTTCTTATCATCTTCATTATATGATGCACTTTCTCGTCATCTTATCATTGTTGATGCACTTTCTCGTCATCTTACCATTGTTGATGCACTTTCTCAACTAATTCAAAAAAGAGTCTTCTTTAGCCACTTCAACCAAATTTGCATGTTTTTTTTAAACTGCAATTCTTTTGCAGATGACCAAATCGTTTGCAGTTATAGCATTGAGGCTTTCTTTTGTGCCAACAATATTCCTCTTCATGACCCGGTTTCTTGCAATTTGTACATTGGAGACTTTTCTTCGTTGATAATGTAACCTTTGCTAGATAGGCTTCCTCCACCATTTTTTTCACTTTTTTACTTTCTCACTTAATTACTCATAGGTCTTTTAAGGATCTAAAGCTTTAATACTATGTTAGAATTTACAATGGGAAACTAACTAAAATAAAGTAGAATAGAAAAGAGATAATGCAAAAGGTAATTTTATTGATTGGTATTACTTTACATTGACATGAAAGTCGAAATATAAAGAAAATAAAATAACAAAATTAGCTAATATCTAGATAAAGATTACGTAAACAAATCAAATTCAAAAGTTTAAATCTTAGCTAGATAATAACTTTATCTTAATAAATAAAAGTTTATCTTTTAACAAATATCTTATCTTTAAACAAAAACTTCAATTTTAATTTGAATCAATATTTCCAACAGTAGAGGGTATACGTTCAACTCAATTCAGCTAAGAAACAATGTTCTTATTTTTCCATCGAATCCTTCCCTTCCTTCCATGTCAGTGGAATAAGCAGTAATATGGAAGTCATTGCTTAATAACGGTGTATCAGTCGCTTGTATGCTTCCTTGTCCTTCAAGTAGTACTCTACCTCCGCCTGCAAGTCATGCTCAGAATCATTTTGCATCCAAATCGGATTAGTTGAAAATACTAGATTTCAAATGAATTCTTCTATACTCGGTGCCTTATAAAATATTTGACGTGCTATCTCTAGCTGGTTCATCCACTTAAGAGATAATAATTCAGTTATTCGAATTAACAGGCTGTTGAGATTGAATGAAAGCTCAAACTTTAAGGTATAGTAGGAGGGAAATGTAACTCAAGCTAATTCGTCCTTATCCCAGAAATATTTACGTGGGTATTATATCCAAGGAATATGTGTAATATATAGGATTATATACTATGCAAGGATCATTCAGTTCAAGCCACTACTAGAAAGCACATATTGAAAATACCTTCCGTACGCCTTTGACGGCAGCCAGGAGCTTCTCTCCAATTAGTTCCTCCATAACCTTGTCTTTCTTTACGGCTTCTAGTGATTCTGAAAGTGATACAGGCAATCTCTGAAGTTTTCCATGAAGGGTAGCAGGGTTTGCATCTGTTCCAAAAATGAAAATATATTCAGATGTCAAACTACAGTGGAGACTAAAGATAAACAAATTAAAATGACATGGAAGCAACAGTTGGCAATCAAAAGAATCTCGATGTTGAGTTAGGACTCTATGTTCTATATAAAATTCAAATCCCTACTACTCACATTCAGATATCCTTTGGTTACATTTTTTTATAAATGATTTTAGTCAAATGTGAAGTGAAGTGAAGATTAACAAGAGGATAGAAGTAAACACGAAAGTCCACCACAAGAACAAAGCTGAATTGAGTCTATACCATTTCATTCAAGAGCCATAGCGAAGATGAAGAATATTGGATAAAGTATATAACTCCCTATAACGCTATTGGGATGGATGATTGTTCGGGGACAGAACACCAAGAAAAACAGTCAAAGTTTTTTCCAAAATACCAGCTTTACGTTACGCCTAATCTATGTGACAAAGCAAGATCAGCTTTATAGTATCATAAAATTAAAGTTTGAAGTACAAAAATTTGATAATGATAAAATGATCTTATCAATTCGATAATAATCTTACCAACAGGATCAGGTAGTTGGAGATGCCTCCTGAGGCCATCAATGCCAGCAGCAATTATAGCACTCAAACCCAAGTGTGGATTTGCACAGCCATCAAAAGATTTAATTTCAAAATTGCTCACCCAGCCATCCACAATCCCAGGAGGACAGGCAGTTCTTATGGGAGCTTCCCTATTTTCTTTTCCCCAGCACTGATATGCTCCAGTCCATGTGTTGGGCTGTATTCGATCATAACTGTAGACAACCATGACACAAATCAGATTTCAATGTAGTGGCACACAAGATGAGCATGATAAGTCACAACCCACTTATGAGTAGATTCAAATATTTGAACTTTTCTACGAGATGAACGCCAAAATAAGAATCATAATTAGTCAGTCTTTTCTGCAACATTTTGCTTTGGAATCTCAACTAAATAGATTCTGAGACAGCAACGCATTTAAGAACAATACTCAAAACTTCTTTCTTTAAGTAATGCTTTATGGAAAACTGTGTTCTGTAATCAAGAAGCTTCACAAACTATACTTACCCAAATATAGCAACAGTTATAAATGGTTAAGAATAGAACATCAAAGCTAGGATACCTATTTGGAACAGGTGCTGTAAATGCCAAAATTGAAGGAAAATGATGTAAAACTCCTGCCATAAACTCCTCCCCAGTAGTTGACATTCCATATCGAGAGGATCTATCAGATGCCATAAAAACATTTTCTCCATTCCTCCATATACTGAGATGGACATGACATCCAGATCCAAAGTCATCTAATGCATACCTACACAAAAAGCAGACTTACGTTATGGAGAGAAGTATTGGATCATGAAATATGCAGTGCAGGATGAGTAAATTCCAAATGATAACACAGACAAATGATAGTCACGAATAATCATCAAAACAACTTCCTCTGTACAGATGACAAATGAGAGGCATGTGACTATAAAAGTGTCTTCATCTGCTATTGTTGGTAAGAATGCCTCAACAACAATTTAAACCTTCTTGGCAGGCTGCGAATCTGGTTGCATCTTCCTAAGAACACTGTTAAATTGGAGATGTAGACAAAAGATACATCCCTTGCCATCATGTTGTAGAATAGTAGAAGTATCAGAATAAATTATGATGGAACTTACTTTGGGACAAAAGTTGCCAACAATCCATGTTTCCGTGCAATAGCTCGGATAACTTCACGAGCAAAAATCACATTGTCAGCAGAGTTTGTACAGATTGTGTGCCCCAAAGCCATTTCAAACTGACCGTTACCAGCTTCAGAATGTAACTATAAAAGCATCAGAAAATCAAGGAATCAAGAAACGCTCACAATACAGTCGATCAAAGCATGCAAACAGCATCTGTCTGCACATGGGCATGTTTGCAAGAGAGGAGAGGCAATTCAAGAGATAAAGGAATGAAATTGTCATTTTGAGGGAGATGCGGTATTCGTGTCTGTATTAATTCGTGTCAGTATTAAAGTTGTACAACATTGGGTGCTAGGGGACTGTGGACTATATAGGGTCTAGCTGAGGTAAATCATCGGTAAAGACATAGAATTGCAAGTCTTAAAACAAGAATTTAGCTCGGGTTAACCTTTTAAAAAATTTTATTGAAGAGAGCAACAAACACTGCAAACAATTAGAGATCAGAGATCACAGCTTATGCTACTCATTTATACAAATCTGCCAAGTAGAAACTAGTCTAAAATGAAGCTCAAAAGAAATGAAGAGTATACATCATTAATATAGCATGCCTCTAATGCTAGCAAGGATTTGAATTCAGATGCCAAAAAGTAGTTTGCGTTTGCTACAATACCTGTTCTACTGTAATATTTAAGGAGTGTAGAGCTGCAACAACTTCATGAAATATAGAGGAAACAGCATCAAACCCTGACGTAGAGCTGTAGGATGTTGAGTCAATCGGCACCCATTCTTCTTTCCCTTCCCTTCAAACAGTTATGGTTAATTTATAGAAACTGTGAAATCCCAATTTAATGTGCAAAAGATAAGTGTAACGTACCTCAAAACATTCTTCAAGAGGAAGAACTCATTTTCAAATCCTGCATTCATTACCTGATGATATGAATGGGAAAAATAAGACATCTACCAGGAAAATGCAGATCACATTCTTATCTCATAGCAAACACCTTAAGACACATAACAACTGACATACCAAGTTAAATTCGTCTTTTAAAACCTTGGAAACCCTTCGTAATGCCTCTCTTGGGCAATACTCCCAAGCTTCTCCAGGTCTAAGATGCATATCGGCTAAAACCATTTCCTCTTCTTTAATCCTTATCAGCAGAAACCAAATAAATGTAAGCAATGTACGCAAACAAAAATGATTCTTCTTCTCTCATCATATATATATATTTGGAAATTATCTTCTCTCATCATATTGTGCAAATAGTGATGATAATATAATTACATTCGAACCAAGAAAAATGCATATGTATTGAAATGCGCCATGACATTCTAAATAACAGAAATTGAAACCACAGAGCCTATGAAGCCATATCAACCTGTGATAATTCTGAGCAGTAACTTGAGTGTATCCACAAGCTGTAGATGTTCTGAAACATAAGTTAAAGTGACAGACAGTACAAGAGCTTGAAATAGTACCATGGAATTCTTCTCTTAGTTGATAAATCAGGAATCAATCTGATTTCACCTGTTGCACCCAGATTAGTCTCATCTGCTGCACCATCAGAAAATGATGTCATTCCCATACTTGCAAAAGTCAAGCCAACACCATTCTTCTTAATAACATGATCAAAGCGTTTTGCTGGAACAACCTGAAGATATATATAAAAGGTTAAAAGACAGATGGTAAAACATACAGAATAACTAAAAAGTCACCGTTCAATAATTAGTGGGCTGGTGCAACGTCTAGTTTCCACACCTGTCAGACAACAAAAAAATAATTAATTATTTACCCGGCATCTGTGTTGTCCAGACGTATCAACCCAAATGACACGAACAAATGAAACGCCATATTCTTGAGCTCTATCCTCAGCCTTCACTGTCTTGGTGGCTATATCTTTTAAATTAAAACTTCCATCAACCACATTGATTTTGTAAAATCCAAGCGCATTGCGTGTAAAAATATCTTTAACCACTTCTGTAGCTTCAGCGACAGTAAGATCACCATCAGCACATGCATCGCGCAGTACAGAAAAGATAATTTCACGGGCTTTCTTTGCTCCTGTAAAAACATGAAGCAATGGTTCAAAACAAGTTTTTTAATTTCATTAGCATCAAAGGAATTTATCTTTATTCCACACCTATACTAAGCCAATGAACAATAACAAAGTTCTCTGGTTTCAACTTACTATGATAATTAGTTAAAGTATGAATCAAAGTCTTATATTATGAGCAATGAGAAATGATTACTAAGCTATCCATATTGAAACTTTAAATGAAGAAATAGGCTGGAGTGAATTATTTTGCTTCCCCAGCAACAAAAGGCCAACCCACCCCATTTTTCTCTTTCTCTGTTGCATAAACCTCTAACTTTCTAGCAATGCGAAATTTGTAAAAGCAACTGCATTGTATGCCTTTCATATTTGAAAATCTCGAAATGTTATACATTCCCACATTTTCTGTTATGATTTGAAGATCAACAGTATTTATTAAGAATTTGATGGTTATATGAGATAGACGAGTATGAAAATCTTGTCATTTTCAAGTATGCTTAAGTAGTTATTAGTCATACAAATAAATATCTCCATGAATGATGTTCTAGTAAATATGATACCTATAATATTTATCATGGTCATATGCACCGGCAATATATAAATTATGCATATATCCAGAATTAGGTCAAAAGCTATCATGCACAATATAAATGAAAGGCAATCAGAGGTCCAAAGACTGTAAAGACACATGCAAGAATAACACTTTGTGCATAGAGAAATTAGAATGTACTAACAGAATCTTGATATCAATGACATTCCTAGCAGAAGAAAAATTGGTTTGCAAGACTGAACAAAGTAGAACTTGCCAAGGACTTCAACGAACCTAAGTAATAAGTTTCAGGAAACGCATAGCCATCACTGCTGTACATTACCTGCAAGTTTGTTCACCTTCACCATCAAATCTCATTTTTACACACTAAAGAACAAAATGCACATCAAAAGGCAAAGCACAGTTCATCTTTTTGCACACAAATCACAGGATCACGAGTTCTTATTTCCTTGTTGTCTCTTTCCCTTTTTGTGTGTGTGTGGGTGGGTGAATGGGGCTGTGGTGCACTTGGGTTTCTAGGGGATTGGGTGTTAGATGTTAAGAATCATGTCAAAGCCAAAAAAAAAAGAAAAGAAAAGAAAAGGCACCTCTTGCAAGAAACAAGGTAAAGAAAAAAATAACACAATAGTTGTAGAAGGATCACCAATTAGAGATGAAATGTGTAGCAATCACTTTAGAGAATTTCATAGAAAGCTAATACTAACTAAATAAATTTCAATATTATCTGGAATGGGGCTGTTGTCACCTTCTTTGTAGCAGCTAGCTCCAAGAGTTCTTTGACTGAAGATGTCATTCCATGCACGCTAAGTTTGGGAATTGCCAAACCAAAATCAAGATAAACCTGAAAGTTTAAGCATTCAATCAGTTGGAAGGAAAATTGCCGGTTCTACATCACAATTTATCACCTAGAGGAAAAGGTTAATAATGATACTACCTGGGGATAAATGGAGGCTAAATATGATGCTTCCTTTGAAAAGGGGTATGATGCATGTAAAAGAACTATACGACACTTGGAAAAGCGCTGGTCTTCAAGCAGCATTCGCAGATGAAGGGGGTTAGACAAACGCAAATCTAGATCTTTGTCTCCAAAGCTATAAGAAAAACAATGTTATTCACTTCAAAGAAAGACCAAGACCACATAAATTGGTTTCTGTTTAATTGTTTCATCAACGACAAGGAAAGATAGTTTAGATCACAAGAATTCTGCAGGAATTTGATGATGGATAAACAGATGAAGATGGATTCACCCCCAACATGGAAACCAATTTTGATTTCAACTTCAAAATCATCTAGGCACAGATAAAATCCTTAGCAAACATGTAGCTATTCTCAACACAGCTCACAACACTCACGAAGACCTTTTAAAAGGCCTTTCATACAGACAACTAAAATCCAAGTATCAGTTCCATTCCCTCCGTTTCAGACATTAGTCAAACCATAGTGTGACTTTAACTATGCAAAAATGCCAATATTATTTTTACCCTGTGTGTATCTGTATTGGCAAGTCGAAGGACACGGCAACCTCCACACTATGTGTAAAAATATAGTCAATCAAGCTTTTATTTGTTATGCGAACAGGCCTCCCATCTGAAATAGAAAATTGATTAGAATAGCCCCTGACGAAAACAGGAAAACTTGAATCCACAACCTACTCACAGCCTAAAACTTCAGAAAGGCCTTCCTCAGCATCTTTTCTAGATACATGTGTGTTGATTTCTAGACCACTGCGGTATGCAGCTATGCTTTTCAAACCAACTATCTCATGAGCAACTGTAAGAGACTATAAGGAACCAACTAAACAAGAAGCTTTAATTGTCACATAAAAATAATATAGCAGAAGATTTCCAAAGTTAACCAAAGGATATGATTTTAAGCTCCCTACAAAAGTTTCAGTGAATTTTTCCAGCGTCCAGGTTGATCCATCTGGCATTTCCTGTATTAGTACAGAGGAAACAAAATGAGGAATGCTTGATAAAACATCTGAACCTAGAGCATCACAGATACGCCAATTTTTTGCACAACAAGGCTAATTTTTCAATACAAGAATTAGTTGTATGAAACAAAAATTATGGACAAAGGATGAAAAACTCAAGAAACACATATATCAGAGACTTATTTGTAAAGAAATGAAAAGGCAACTGTGGGTGATTACTAGTTGCTGGCTCTAGAAATAAACTGACACCTTGCTATAGAAATCAATATCCAATCTATCATGCACACACGCAGATACACAAATAATGGAATATGATGTACCTAAAGCAGCACATTTTGATAAACATTAACATCGTAATTCAAGATAGAACAGGGAAACATTCTTGACTAAACTTCGTCGTGATTGCTCAAGCTATGAAGCACGATCTTTTTCCTACTCTGTTCGTTGACAGTTTTAGTTCAATCTTAAAACAAGTGCTGGTAACCATTGAAGTGAAGTGAACGTTAAAAGAGCCAAAATATATCTGACCTTATCCAATATCTCCTCAGCCAAACGTTCAATCCTCAATATCCTTCCAACAAAAGGAGCGAAACTCTTATGCCATTCAACCTCGTGCTTCTTATCCAACTTCAACCCATCATCAATGAGAACCGCAGAGATTCTTCCAGCTTTAAAGCATTTGGAGGCAATAGCTTCCAAGCCATTAGACCTCCGGTACTCTTCAACAGCTCGCAACGAATTCTCACACCCATATAACTCAGCTATTTCCCTCAAACTTCTCTGCCAAACCACAAAAGTAGAACCAAAACCATCACATAACGAAGATCCATTTGTCAAACAAGGTCTTATTAGACATTAACGGTTACTCACCTTGTAGGAGAGGGAATGAGAAGCGAACAACAAGGCCTCATCGGCAGCTTCGGAGAAGGCGGAAATAAAAGGGAATGAAGAGTCAACGGCCACGAGGTTGTGAGCGTGTGCATCGACCAGCTCCACTCTCTCTATTGTTTCCTTAAGCTCTCCAAAATCCATTTCCGACTAAAAAGCTCAGTGCAACAAAAGCTAGAGATCAAACTGTCACAGATACGCATGACATATAGCCTTTGTTCGATTCATATATTACAGTTCTGCTCGGTCGGGTTACCTTGGTCCTCAACGTAGGTGCTTACGTAAGACTCCATTTGAAGACAGCCCGAGGTTCCAGCCGGAGGTTCCGACTTGTTTAGAATTTAAAATTTTAATCTTATGTGCTGTGCAATTTTAGGACAATATTTTAAAAAAAATTTAAAATATGAGTTGTCAATAACATTTTAAAGTTTAAATAAAAAATATATTTAAATAAAAATTAATTAATTAATTTTAATTTATAAAATTTTATTAATTAATAAATTGATTGGTTTTTGATTAACTAATAAATTAATCAATTTTTAATAATAAGAGTTATTAAAATAAATTGAACCGGAAACATAAAAATCAAACTAAAAAATAAGATGGTTCAAAACTTTTACAATTAAACAAGTCCAACAAATTGAATTTTTTTAATCATTATTCTATGATATGTTTGGTCATTGGTGCAGTTAGGGTTTTATAATAACCAAAATTTATATTTTACTATATTGGATGGATTAATGTGGGAAGAGATAAATATAGAGATGACGCCTAACCCGACCCAAAGTCACCAGGAGAAATTAGAAATGGGTGAGCCTTAAGCTGGCTTGGGCTCAAACTATTCAGGCCCGACTTTATAAACAAATCGACGTTGTTTTGCTTAAAGCAACGATTTAAGAGGTAAATTGGAAATGAAATTGTCACTAGTTTCCTATTCAACTAAGAATTACTCAAATGTATACAATAATTTAAAAAATTAATTTTCTTGACCAAGAAAATAAATATAATAGTGCATTATTTAACTAAACATAAAGAGCTTCTTTATTTATGCAAAAAAGAGAAGAAAGCTCTTATTGTCTTTTTTTTTAAACATAATATATGCTCTAGAAAGCTCATGTCCTAGACTGTAGATCTTTTTATTTGTCTGCACACTTAGATAATGCCTAAGACATAACCTATATCTTCAGCCATATCTGCTAATCTAGCGTTCTAGTTCTACTTGTACCACTTTTGAACAGGCACTGCTTTTACTGACCCTAAACTTATCCTCTCTATATGCTTACTTTAATGTATGTTGCTTCCAAACACCATGTCACTAACCTTGCGTATGGTTAGCGTCTGCAACAGGTAGGGGCAGGACGAGACGGAACAGAGTTGGACGGGACAGGACAAGAACTGAAGACAGTGAGATGTTTGGTTGCAGTGGACAGGACAGAAAATATTGT
>JAOQMQ010000005.1:31693153-31706304 GCA_027563845.1 Erythroxylum subrotundum | reverse complement strand
AAACCTCTGTGTTCTATCATCGAATTGGACGGTACCAAAGTTCACGTCGCGTACGAGGGGTTACCCTCCATTTGCTTTTCTTGCGGGCGGGTCAGGCACGATGCTCCGACCTGTCCCTCCCACGCCCCGTCCTCCTCCGTCCCCTCCGGGGACCAGGTAGCTCCCCTCTCGGACTCCCACGCAACCCAGGCCGTCCCCCATACCTCACCGCAACCCCGGTCCGAGGCATATGGACCTTGGATCTAGGTCCAGCAGCGTGGGCGACGTTCATCCTCCACCACACCAGGCACCCGCCAGGACAGGTCTCGCCCTCCCTCCTCCAACGTCTCTCGCACCTCACATTTCCAGATGCTGTAAGACGACGATGGATCTGCCCCAGCAACGGTCGGCCCTCGCCCCGGTTCTAACATCTCCATCGCCGCTTCTCGATCTACCAAGGCAGTTGTTTGTCCACCCCCGACTTGCTCTTTGGCCTCGCTTCCCCCTCGCTCTCTCCCGACAGTAGCTTCTCCACACCCAACTCGGCCTTCGGCACCGCTTCCCCCTCGCTATCCCCCGGTCCACCTTGACCCGCAACCTGGGCTGCCAAGTCCATCCCCTAGTGAGCCCGTGGACCACGCTAGCCAGCCCATTTCCCCCCAGCCCCAGCCTCCTATCCCTCCTCCCTCCAGCCCACATACCACTCCAAGCCCAATCCACTGCACACCGTGAGGCGGTGCATGCCCCAAAGACCACCCCTAAGCTTCATTTAGCCGTTTCGATACCCTCGCACAATGATATCGTGATCTAAGACCCTTCGTTGGCGCCTGCATTTCTGGCGACCAGGCGGTGGATATGAATACTGATGACTCCACCCTTCTCCCATTGCCGTCCCTTCACCCATTACCTCCCTTTAAACTCCCTGACCCTATGGAGGGTGTTTCTTCGCCTCTAGAAGACTCCATATTGCTTGATTCCCCGATGGAGGATTTACTGCACCATGTCGGGTCTCCCTCGGAAGCTGGGCCCACGGTTTCCCCTGCCCCTCCCCCAGACCAGTAGTGGTCTCCTTCCTTCCCTCATCTTATTATGTCCATCTTCATCTGGAATTGCTAAGGAGCAGGTGGTAAGAAGTTCAGGCCAACTCTTCAGCATTACCTCCGTACTCACAGGCCCATGCTAGTAGTTCTGCTTGAGACCCGCACTAGCGGGACTCGTGCCCGCAAAATCATCCGGTCTCTACCTTTTCCTAATTCGTATAGGGTTGAAGCTAACGGCTTTTCTGGTGGCATCTGGTTGCTTTGGAACTCTGACACCATGGTGCACGTCCTATTGGCTCATCGCTAGTTCTTACACATCACTGTTGAGTGGGCGAATCAACCTTTTAACTTTACAGCCATTTATGGGAGGCCCACTTACTCCCTTCAACACTACCTTTGGACGTACCTCCGCAAAATCGCCAATATCACTTCTCAACCGTGGTTACTCGGAGGCGACTTCAATGCCAAACTTGAGCACCAAGATCAACGTGGCGGAGCTCGCATTAACTCCCAATTTAGGAACTGTGTACAGGACTGCCATCTTATGGATTTAGGTTTCATCGGACCCCGCTTTACTTGGCGACGCAGTCCGACCCTCACTAGATTGGACCGTTGTTTTTGTTCCCACGCCTGGCTCAATCAATTCCCCAACACCACGATCACCCATCTCCCTTTCCTAAAGTCCGATCATTGCCTTATTCTCGTGACGATCCTCCCACCCTCTCCAGGACCTCAGCTTCCTCGCCGTTTTCGCTTCCAATATGCTTGGTTGACGCACAAAGGGTTCACCCAAACAGTTAAAGACCATTGGCAGCCTCTTCCCAACATAGGAGACGCTCTCAAAGATCTGGGGACAACCCTCCACCATTGGAATCGCTCAGCCTTCGGCAATATTTTTCTTCGCAAAAAGCGTCTCTTGAACTGTCTCGCCGGTATCCAAAAATCGCTTGACTCTACTGATTCTGACTCTCTCTGGGATATAGAACACCACCTTCGCCTTAAGTTGGAACAAGTCCTCTGCCAGGAAGAATTATACTGGCATCAACAATCCCGCTGTCAATGGCTAATGCAGGGCGACCGTAACACCAAGTACTTCCATGCCATTACCACAGCCCAGCGAAGGAAGTTGCACATTACCTCTCTCACCGACGAGCATGGTGGTCTTCACTCCTACCCGAATAGCCTTCGACACACCGCCAAAACCTTCCTTGCTAATCTTTTTACGGTTGAGCCTCCCACTTCCACACTTCCTATTCTCACCGGTCAATTCCCTTCCCTCCCTCCCGGGGCAACTCAAGCCCTTTCCGTTCCTATCACTCCTCCGGAAGTCCGAACGGCTTTTTTTGCCATGGCCCCTAATCAAGCGCCTGGTTATGATGGGTTTACCACTCTCTTCTTCCAATCCCAGTGGGATACTCTTGACCCCTCCTTGATCACTTATATCCAACGCATCTTTCGTCATGAGGTGTGAGAATCGGAAATCAATCGCACGATTATGATTCTCCTCCCCAAAATTTCATCCCCGACATCGATCACTCAGTTCCATCCGATTACTTTATGCTCTGTCGTCTATAAGGCCATCACGAAAATCATCGTCAACCGTTTGAAACCGTACCTCGGTACCATAGTGGGCCCTTACCAGACCAGTTTTGTTCCAGGGCGACTCATTACTGATAATATTATTATCGCCCAGGAAATCATTCACACCATGACCCGAAAAACTGGTAAGAAAGGGTTCCTGGCTGTCAAAGCCGACCTTGAGAAAGCATATGATCGACTCTCGTGGGATTTTATCTACAAGACTCTTATAGATGTGGGCCTTCCTGCCTCGCTTATTTCCCTCATTATGAAGTGCATCTCTTCTGTTTCTGTGCAAGATAATTGGGCTGGGGAGCTCAGTGACACTTTCACTCCTTCTCGTGGAATCCGCCAGGGCGATCCTCTATCGTCTTACCTCTTCGTTCTTTGTATGGCACGCTTAGGGCACCTTATCACTACCTCGATTGCTCAAGGCCGGTGGAAGCCAATTACCCTGACCCGAAGGGGTCCCTCGTTGTCCCATTTGTTCTTTACAGATGACCTCATCCTTTTCACCGAAGCCTCACTTGATCAGGCCCATGTTCTTCGGGAAGTCTTATCTGTGTTTTGCACAGCCTCGGGACAACGCATTAGTCACGCCAAATCTCGCTGCTATTTCTCGAAGAATGTTCCTCCCTCCCTTGCGCGACGTTTGAGTCACGAGCTAGGCTACAAACAAACCACCGACTTAGGTTCCTGCCTCGGAGTTCCTTTACTTCATGAGCGCGTTCACAAACGAACGTATCAACACATTTTTGATAAAGTCCAACATCGACTGTCCAGTTGGACTGCTAACCTGCTTTCTCTGTCTGCCGCGCCACCCTCACTCAAGCGGTTCTCTTGGCCCTCCCTACCTATACCATGCAGACGGTACGTCTTCCCCATCGCCTGTGTGATGAGGTGGAAAAATTAATGCGTACCTTTTTATGGGGCTCAACACAAGGTACTCGTAAGGTACACTTGATTAAATGGACCACAGTGTGTAACCCAAAAGGGCTAGGTGGTCTTGGACTCCGCCATATTCGCGCAACCAACGATGCCTTTCTCACTAAACTCGGCTGGGCTTTAATTTCGCGGCCAACCGTGCTCTGGGTGCAGGTCCTCGCTACCAAGTATAACTTTGCCGCCGACCCCCTACTGTCCTCTCTTCCAGCGGGCGGTGGCTCCATGACCTGGCGGAGTATCAAAGCCATTTGGCCTCATATTCTCCGCGGACTGAAGTGGACTATCTTTGATGGCTCTAAGGCCCATTTTTGGGTAGATCCTTGGGTTGCCAATGTGGGCCCTCTTCTCTCTCATACCTTGGCTCCAATATGTCCGACGGACCACGACCTCCGGGTGCAACACTTTATGGATGATTCTGGTAACTGGTGGTGGGACAAATTTCAATTTGCTCTTCCTCACTCTATCTGTTTACTCATTGCAGGTATCTTGCCGCCCCGGCCTCACTTAGGACCTGATCGCCGGATCTGGGGAATGACTGAATCCGGACAGTTCACTACAGCTTCGGCGTACACTCTGATTATGGATCACGCCCCTCCGGACCCAAGCAGTCTCTGGTCGATCATCTGGCGCTGGAATGAACCCCAACGTATCTGCTCATTTCTTTGGCTCCTCGCCCATGACTGCTTACTCTCTAACCAGCAGCGACTTCATCGGGGCTTTACTACGACCACAGAGTGCTACCACTGTCACTTAGAAGAGTCCACCCTGCATGTGGTGCGGGATTGTCCCCGAGCACGTAGTTTATAGCTCCACTTTCCCTTGGCCGCTCAGTCCCCAGATTTCTTCAGTCTGCCGGCGCACGACTGGCTGCGTCGCAACCTCCAACAACGCACCAAGATTTCAGATATGGAGTGGCCCCTCATCTTTGGCACTGCTTGCTGGTTCCTCTGGTCCTAGAGGAACTCGGCCTTATTTGACGACCAGTTCTTGTGGCCGGCTTCTCCAGCACACATGGTCGGGGAGTATGCCTTTCGTATCCACCTAGCGGTACTTTGGCAGAACCGAGCTGGTCTTAGCCGTCACCCCCGACAAGAGCACTTGCTTGGCTGGTGTCAACCCCACCCTGGTTGGGTCAAATTGAACATGGATGGGGCCGCAAAACGATCTTCCTCTTCGGCATCCGCAGGTGGACTTATCCGAGATAGCACCGGTACCTGGTTGGGCGACTTCATGCAGAATCTTGGCTAGTGCTCCTCGGGGTCTGCCGAACTCTGGGGCGTCCTCTCCGGCCTGACGCTAGCTTGGGATCTTGGATTTCGCAAGGTGGAACTTAAGCTGGATTCTCAAGGGGTGCTGAACCTGCTCTCCAACCCCAACCAAAGGGCAACATCGTTGAATCATTTGGTGATGGGCATCAACGAGCTGCTAGCTCGCAATTGAGTCGTCCTTCCCCACCACATCTATCGCGAAAGCAACCAGTGTGCTGACTGGCTCGTCAATTTTGCTGTCAACTTTCGTGTGGGTGTGACCGCTTTTGTATAAGCTCTATCTGGGTATCTTACCATCCTCCTCGAAGATCTTACAAGGATCTGTTTCCCTCGGTTAGTAGTATAACTTTGTAATCTTTTCCTCATTAAAAAAAAAAACGTTGTCATGATTCCATTAATTCGCGTAAACAACCACCTTTATGGTATCATGAAGTGATCATAATCTGATACACTAAAGGAGGATCTATGGTACTACGAGTCTAATTATTTGCTTAGTTCTATAGTTCCATTCCAGTTCCCCGAAAGAAGACTTTTATTAGATGTATAGCGCAACTTCTCTTGCATGCGAAGCAAGTCAGGAATGGACGTAGGCCTACTGGTCACGTGGTGTGATCACGTGAGTTGTTGATTGTATCCCACCTGTAACTCTTCGTCAGCTGTAGAAGTGACGTGGTATCCACCCAACCCTTGCTCTTTTTTTTCTTGCTTTATTTTCAATACTTTAATTCCCATCGTACTCCAATTATCATCTCTTAAACTCAACCAACCCAATCACTCACAGCCCAGAACTTGCCTTCTTCTCTCATCCTCCCTCTCTCTCTATTTGGTAATGGCAACTAAACCACTTGAACATGATCCAGAGCTACTGAAATATCAGGTTTAACAATTGGCATTCTGATTATAGTATGCTACTCCTGCATGTTAACATTTTCTTATAGAGTGTATTCAGAGTTTTTTCGCTTACTTATATACTCATTTTCAATGTCTTTTAGACATGGAACTTGAGAGTTTCAATCCACTGTGAAGGCTGCAAGAAGGAAGTCAAGAAAGCACTGCAGGGTATTGAAGGTAGAAAGATGACAACTATTTCATTCTACTGCTGTTGTGTTCCATCAATTGTTATAACGAGAAACTCTGCATGTCACTTGTTGTGATGACCAGGTGTTTACAAGACGGAGATTGATCCTTTTCAACATAAGGTTACTGTAACTGGCAACGTTGATGCAGAGACCCTTATAAAGAAGCTGGCGAGATCAGGAAAGCACGCTGAACTATGGCCAGAAAAGCCTGAGAAGAAGGAGAAAAAGTCTGGAAAATCTAATAACAACGGAAAGCAGAAGGATACTAAAAACAACCCTGAGGATGGTGATGCTAAGAATGGCGATGATCCTCAACAGACTTCAATAGAAAATCTTGAAAAAGCTGCCAAAACTGGCAAAACCAATGGTGAAGTTGATCAACAAGTAGACTCTGACAGTGAGGAGACTACTGAACCAAGTGCTACTGCAACTGGTGGAAATGACACTACGAAGAAGAAAAAGAAGAAGAAGAAGAAAACACAAGATGGTAACTCCAACGATGGTGCCGCAGCTGCAGGAGGTGATAGTTCCGGCAACCCGTCACCAAAAAATGTCTCTCCGATGGCTTTTCCGGACCCTGAGCCACACGGGCCATCAATGACTCACAGCCCTCCACGGCAGTACCCTTATCTTCCTATGTATTATTCGCCTTCTCCAGCCTATGGACTCAGCTATAGCACTGCGTATCCTAGCGTTAGTGCTTCTTATTATGCTCCGCCCATTCAAAGTCATATTGACTATCATCACCAGCCACCTCCACTTTCTGATCCCATAGTTATGTACAATGATGATGATGATGAGAGCGGTTGCTCAATCATGTGAAGAAGACATGATCATGTCACGTAACAAATGAGGGCTTGGTAAACGGCGTTTATAACATGAAATCAATAATATTAATAGTTAAGAAGTGAGTAGTGTTGCTTGAAGAATTTTGTAAAATATAAATGAGAAGTTATTAGTGGAATACTGTGTCATTTGGAAGTTTACAGTTGTCTTTATTCAGGTGTTATTACTATTTTGGCTTTGCTTAGTGAGGTGGATGTAGCCTTATGATGCTTAAAGATCTCCTTTCCCTCTACGTCTAAGCAGAGGATGTTCATTCTTGACATCCATTCTGCCCCTTGTTTATTTTCGGGTACTATCTGATTAATAGCTCTTGTCTTTTATTTCTTTTCTTACTTCTTATCACTCTCCATCATTAATGGAAGTTGACGTAGATCATTAAAAGAAATTATTTATCAAATGAAATATGCAATCCAATCCCGAGAAGCCTGTTTGTTTGAGCAAAAGAAAGATAGATAGATATCGGAATTCACCTTTAGGAAATGTTTAAAGCTATCTTTTACAAAGCAACCTCTTTCCTTTGGTTAAAACATCTTTGCAAGTATCTTTTGTTATTCACAAATGCAATAATCGAACAATCACAAAGTCAAGATATATATTTTATTTAGAACATTAAGTACAAAATAAGATTGACATACCTCTAATGTTTTTGAACAAAATCTTGATGCATTATCTCTATTTTGGACAACACAACTTATCAAAATCAACAGACTTGTGTAAGAGAGGAAGCTTATAGTAGAAGACTCAATTTTACCACACACACACTGTTGCCCCTATTCTTTACAATCCCACCATATATTATTCTTATAAAATGTTCTAACCTAAGGGGTAGAAAAAGATAATTTTGTCATTTTAAAGATGTGATGAATTATAGTTTAATGGGATAACATATAGTTATTAGGATACTACTATGTGCCTCAAATGCAATTAGTAAATTATTAACTATCCCATTATGGTTATTAAACATACATTAGGCAATTCAATTAATAGTCATAAATATGTAATTAATGTTATGATTATATTAGTCTACATATTTCTAATATTCTACCACTTTGACAATATAATCAAACCACTATATCAATCTCCATCATCCAAAAGTAGTCAAATAAATCATATTCAATATCATATTGACAGGATATATATACTACATATGATTAAGCTCTGGAGATGTTCAAATACAACAATAACCATTAAAACAATATGCATGCAGTACAACAATTGAGACTACGCATTTGTCTCCTTTTGTACCTGTCATTTCGTCAGACTACATATATACATCAACATATATGTGTCATTATTAACAAGAAGTGACTGCATGCATCATTATGCATGTTTCATACATATAAGTCATAAGCAATCCGTACAAAGTACTAACATGTTCAATACAAAATAATAAACTCTTACTAATCTTATTAAGCTAGGCATCGAATAATTCTATGCGGAAGACGTGTTCTGCAAACACACATATAGGTAACCCTTTTGTAAGTGGATCTACTAACATGCTAGTTGTAGGTGTATACTCAATAGGAATGAGGAATTCAGCGACTTCCTCCTTAATAAAATAGTACTTTAAATTAATATGCTTTGAGCGAGAAGTACTTCTAGTGTTCTTAGAGAAAGCTACAACTATGGAATTATCACAATACAATTTCAGCGGACTCGAAATAGAGTTTACAATACCCAATGTTGAAATAAATTTTCGCAGCCATATTGCTTGACAAGGTGCCTCATAGCATGCCATATACTTTGCCTCTATGGTCGAGGACGATGTGAGTGTCTGTTTGACACTTTTTCACGATACAGCTCCTCCAGTCATCATAAAGATGTAGCCTGAAGTAGACTTTTTATCATCCACATATCCTGCATAATCAGCGTCACTGAACCCAACTATATCAAGAGTGTCAGTTCGCTGATAAGTCAACATATGATCCTCACTACCCTGAAGATATCTGATGACTTTCTTAGCCACTTTCCAATGGCTAAGTTTAGGATCACTTAAGTATCTTCCCAACAAGCCTACAAAAAAAGCAATATTAGGGCGTGTGTATACTTGAACATACATCAAACTGCCTACAAGTGACGCATAAGGAACGACTTTCATTTCATATCTCTCTTTATCATTTTGTGGACATTGGGCCTTTAAGAACTTGTCCCCTTCACTATTGGTGCCTTTCCAGGAGAATAAGAATGCATATTGAATCTTTTCAGGATCCGATCAATGTAAGTCTTTTAAGACAATCGAAGAATCCCATTAGTTCTATCTCGAAGAATCTGAATTCCAAGTACATAATAAGAGGCCTCACTAAGATCCTTCATATCAAAATGACTAAATAACAATTATTTTGTCTCAAATAATAGATCAGTATCATGAGAAGCAAGTAGAATGTCATCAACAAGCGGTACTAGAAAAATGAAACTGCTCCCACTGAACTTCATACATATACATTGATCAACTACATTCTCCTTGAAGCCATTTGCAGTGGAAACCATATCAAACTTAAGATACTACTATCTTGATGCTTGTTTTAACCTATAGATAGACTTCTTGAGCTTGCAAATCATGCGTTCTTTAGTAGTCATCTTGAAACCAACTGGTTGAGTCATATAAACATCTTCATACAGATCTCCATTCAGGAAGGCGGTCCTCACATCCATTTGATTGAGTTATAAATCAAAATGAGCAACTATAGCCATGATGATTCACAGTAAATCTTTGGTAGAAACTGTTGAGAATGTTTCTTTGAAATCAATTTCTTATCTCTCGCAATAGCCTTTAGCCACAAGTCTAGCCTTATAAGTTTCTACTTGACCACTTGAGTCATGTTTGATTTTGTAAACCCACTAGCACTCGATAGGTTTGCAACCTTTAGGTAGTTCAACCAACTCCCAAACTCCATTTTGTGACATGGAACTCAACTCATCTTCCATTGCATTCATCTATAATGCAGATTGAGGTCTATTCATGGCTTCTTGAAAACTGATTGGTTTAGTATTATCTCCTACATTGAACTTAAGTTCCTACAAATAGACAAAATAATCATCAGGAGTGGTAGGCCTACGTGTTCTTTATGATCTGCTGACAATAACTTCATCATCCCTAGTATCAATGACTTCATCCCGTGCTTGATTCTGAGGTTCATCATGAGATTCTACTAGAATCTGTTCAATAACAGGGTCATCAGTAGGAGTGGAAGCGACAGGTACAAGGATTAGAATGCGTTCTTCCCTGAATACAATTTTTCTTGACTCTTGACTTGAACTAAATTCATCTTCAAAATAGACAGCTTTATCTGATTCTATAATTCTAGTCATGTGAGATGGGCAATAGAATCTAGAACCCATTGATCCGACAGTGTAGCCTACAAAGTAGCCACTAATAGTTTTCGGATCAAGCTTCTTAGATTGCGGATTATAGGGCCTCACTTCTGCTTTGCATCCCCAAATATGAAAATGGCGCAAGCTTGGTTTCTTACTTGACCATAACTCATATGGAGTCTTTGAGACTGACTTACTAGGTACTTGATTCAAGATATAAGTAGTTGTTTTAAACGCTTCACCCCACAAAAATTCAGGCAAACTAGAATGAATCAACATACACAACAACATTTCAATAAGTGTGTGATTTCTTCTTTCAGCGATTCCATTCTGCTAAGGTGTTCCTGGAATTGTATAGTTTGCTTTAATACCACATTCTTGCAATTATCTACAAAAAGCCATAGGTTCCTTCCACTCTCATCGTAACGCACATAATACTCTCCACCTCTGTCAGAATTAACTACCTTAATTTTCTTCCCCTTTTGAAGCTCAACATTTGTCTTAAAAATCTTAAATGCCTCTAAAGATTCAGATTTTTCATGAATGAGCTCTACATAACTGTACCGGAAAAAAACATCAATAAAAGTGATGAAGTATTTATAACTACCTATAGCAGGTGGAATAAATGTTCCACATATATCAGTATGAATCAACTCCAACAATTTTGAGCACCTGTCTGTTTTGCTTTTTCTAACCTTGGCGGTCAACTTTCCTTTAATACAATCAACACAGGCAATGAAATCTGAAAAATCAAGATTCAACTTTGACTTTGGTATCGTCTCCCATATACACATGTTGCCCAAAACTAGTTGATCTTCTTCGACTTGTCAGTTTCTACAAGGAATTCATAACGTGAATTGTTGCTCCAGTATCTAACTACCAAGTATTTAAGGGCACATCAATAACATTGGACTCTAAACAAACCATCACAAGACAATTACCTTTCTTCTCTAAGTGAGCTTTGAGTTTTTGGCAATCAACTTTCTTATGCCCAAAATTCTGACAAAAGTTACACTTCCCTTTGAAAAACTTATTCTTCTGACTAATAGAAGATAAGCTCACCTGTCCACTTCCTTTAGGACTAACAACCTTCTTCTTGAAAGGCTTTTGGTTACTTGAGCTATTAGAAGTGAACTTCCTTTTTTGAGAATTGTTGTGGTTTTTCATCATGGAGATGCTTCATGCCCTTCCATTTTTCATGTCATCCTCTTCCTTAGCAAGAATAGCAGTTATCTCCTTAACAGTCTATTGCTCTTTCTGAGCATTATAGCTTGATCTGATCGAATCAAATTTGGAAAGAAGAGTGCTCATCACGAACCATACCATGTAATCCTTACCAAGGTCCATATCCATAGCCTTAAGCCTATGATAACAACCCATGAGCTTGTCAATGTGAGCCCTAATGGCACTTGCACCATCATAAATGGTGTGATGAAGCATGTTTAAGTACTCATTCTTCTCATTCTTTGATAACTTCATGTACTTCTTCTTAATGGCAACAAGAAAATCCTTTGCACTATCAGCCACAGGAATACTATCACAAATGGATTCATCCATGTGATATTTCATAATCATCAAACAACATCGGTTAGATTATTCCCACTACTCATAGGATTTCTTTTCCTTCTCAATAGCATCATCAACAGGTTTAGGTGGTGCATCAATTCTCAAGGCCAAGTCTATTCGCATGATAGTCAAATTCATCATGAGAGATTCAACCCACTGCTTATAGTTCATTCCATTCAGGATTAAGATAACAGAGACTCTCGGATTGCTTAAAGCTGAATAAGAACCAAGAGCAATAACCATGATATGCATGTTAAAACAAGATTATGTAATTTGTGCTCTTTTTCTCAAAATTAATTATATCATTCATGCTAGAGTTCCTTAAACAAATATAGAACTCATTCACAAGTAAGAACAATTTATTAAATATTACAACCAAATCATCAATATACTATCGAAAGGACAGAAAAATTGTGCGGTTCATAATATTTCAATAAAATTTCTTCACCATATTAAGCATCCTACTAAGTAGTAATTATCGACAGGATAATTAATTACCTGTATGAATATTAATGTTAGTTTAGAGGAAAAAACACAAACTTTTAAACATATATTAATATTTAAAAATTCCTCATCATAAATAGTTTCACATATTCAATTTTATGACAGGTAAAAATAAGCATTCATTATTATCAACAAATAATTATGTTTATGCCACAATAAGATTAAAATAATTAGAATTATCAGATAAAACATACTAATTAATATTGTGTATAAACATATGAAAAAATATAATAAAAAATAGAGCAAAATGATGAAAATGGATCCAAAAAGGACCTTGCACGTGCCCCCACACGCAATGTACAAATTTTTTTTAATTTTTAAATTTAAAAATAAAAAATAAAAATTATTCAGTAGGGTCGTCACGTCGCCGTCTGGGTTGTCCCTGACCCTGAGACGAGTGCGCGGGTCTGACCTGCTTGTAACTTCCTCTCTAAACTTCAGTTTCTGACGATTTTTTAGGAGTTTTCTTCCATTTTCATGCTCTATGGATTTCCCATATTCAGCCAAAAGTGTTCTAAAACTCGAAAATCTCTGACCCATTTCGGCCATTAACAACAACACCGAAACTATTCAAAATTCCACCCAAAAAACTATGATTTATTTGTCCAAAACAAAGGTAAAAGGCAACAACAACAACTAACATCATTTTTTGCTCCTCAATGCATCATTTCGAAGTCATTTATGCCAAAAACTGATTTGAAAAAAAAAAGGGTTTATACCTAAATATAAGCCCCAAAATCAAATGATCATGGTGTTCTGATACCAATTGTTATTCACAAATGCAATCATCAACAATCACAAAGTCAAGATCTACATTTTATTTAGAGCATTAAGTTCAGAATAAGATTAACATATCTCTAATGTTTGGCATGAAATCTTGATGCATTCTCTCCATTTTGGACATCACAACTTATCAAAATCAACAAACCTTGTGCAAGAGAGGAAGCTTATGGTACAAGACCCAATTTTACTATACACACACTGCTGCCCCTATTTTTTTTAATGTTATTCTTATAACATATTTTACCCTAAGG
>JAOQMQ010000005.1:31655806-31668810 GCA_027563845.1 Erythroxylum subrotundum | reverse complement strand
CCTTCTACGTATCTTTTTAATAAATGTCATCACTAACAAATTATAAGTCTTCTCAGGTATATTATTCCAGAGCATTCATAATAGTTCGCCTTGAGGTTGAGGTAATGTCGCAAGCAAAGTCATGTACTTTACTTCAACATCTGCGTAAGCTAGATAACCACCAAAATATAACGCTTGCATCATGTTATTAACTGAAATAACATGTTGTGTTAGACCGTCTCCAGGCATTAAACGCATGTTAACTAACTGTATATACATGCTGCCAATTCGTCTCTTCTGTGCCTCACATCGAATAAGCTTAGGCGTTTGCTTAATAATAAGCATTTTCCTGAAAAACAAATTTTTAGGAATTAGAAGAGTATACAAAAAATAGCGAATTATTTTTTTCTAACACATAGCGAACTTATGCTCATATATGGAAATAAAATTTTTTATTTATTATTTATTTATAGTTGTTTATCAACAATTTATTGAACTAATCAAAAATATGCTTTTTAAAAAAATTATAATTAATTAGAAACTTATTTCTAATATTCACATATGAATTATTCAAATAGAATTACAAACTCATTTCTAATTTAAAGTATAATTGAACTAATCAATTTATTTTGGTTTAATTAGAAACTAATTTCTAATGAAACCCCCTTGTCTAATTTTAACTAAATAAATTAGTCTGTATCAATTAGAAAACTAATTTCTATTTTTTTTAATTATATTTATAATGTTATTCTAAGATCATTATAACTAAACAAATTAGTTAGTAGTCTCTTTATTTATTAAACTAATAATTTTTTAATGGTCCAAAACATTTAACAAATATCAGCCCATAAACAAATTTGGGCTTGGCAGGCAGCCCAGAAATGCATTGGGCCAGGCAGGAGGGCTGGATCTGTGCACGCGCCAGCACGCGCCAGCCTCTCCCTCAAGGAGCAGCGTCTGGCGCGTGTAAAAGATGTTGGTTTCTGGTTCATGTTCCATTTGTGTTGTTTTTCTTCTCCATACGGAAATCAATTCAAGCAACAATTACAAAGCATAAATCCAACATAACAAACACCCATTAACTTCATAAACACCGCAAACTCATCATCAAGGTTTTGTTATGTGATTCTCACCGGAAAAACAACATTGCAGATATACCAGAAGATAAAAATTTATATATATATATGTTGCTTTCAACCAAAGATAGAACAAACCCACAATCAGAAACTCATTTCTTTCGGTGCTTTCTCATAAACTTGAAACATCCATACGACGTTGTTTATTGTTGGAGCAGTGAAACGCAGAGAAAAAGAAAAAAAACAAACAAACAACGAATGCCTTTACAAAGACAGAAAATGCAACAGATATCTATACGGTAGAACATATAACAAATCATGTAAAACCAGATGCTCTGATACCAATGTTAGAATAAATTAACAGAATAAAATCAAAACATAACCTCGCAGATTATGCATCTTCCAAGGATCGATTGTATATGCATGAAAAAACAAAACATACATACTTGATGATTCGTTATATTCCACCGGTTAAAGAACGCAGAGATCTCGTGCCTTAGTTTTCCGTAAAAAAAACTTCGAGAATGTATACTAAGAACCAGTGTCTATATTCATTACTTAAACGAATGAACAGATACTTGATGTATCTTTCTGTGAATAACTACCGTTAGCAGTTATTCATTCATGACGACTCTTAGACCCATCATGGGTGTAATACGTCATCATTAAATATAGAAAATATATGTTTGAGATGATCTGTTGTTTTGCTTCGTTACAAACGTATGGCATAAATTTTCAACCGTGCATCACAAAGTTTTGTTTTTCAATGTTGTTAAGTAGCTCCAGGCAATATCGTTGAATTATCAGGGATTTTTCTTCCAATTCCTTACACTGGTTTCAGAGAACTTCGAGCTGGCTTGGTTGCTGATACAATTTTTGGGAGCCATGTCTGTCACCCATTTCAAGAAAAAATATGAACAGTAAGCCATTTTCTGGTTTCCTCTGCCGCTGATTTGTTGACGTAGTATTCAAAATGTTCATATTATCTACGGGCTGCAAACAAAAGCTTCCTCCCTTTTTAATTCTGCACTTGGAAATATTTTTTTGTTTTGGCAAGTTGAAGCTCATAATTACACAGTACAGAAACTACTGAGACCAAAGTATTGTCGGGTGTATTAAGTTGTGCTGTATTGCAGGTACGAACTCAAAGGGGATGAGGAAGAGCAAACTGCACGTCTGGCTGAGGATGGTGATATTTATGATAAGTTCGCAGTCATTAGCACCAGAAATTTACGGAAATGAAGATATATTAAGAAAGCTTTACTACTTCTAGTGGGTGCTCCCCACCGGAAGCTGAAGGATGGGATGAAGATAGATTAATAGGTATAAATTGTCATTATTTTATGCATCTTGACAGATGAACTTAAGATTAACACCCTAGTAATCGAGATTAATGAATCTCCGGAGCGTTGTATGTTTCACAGGAAATCAATTGTAAACGAATTTTAGCAAAGTTGGGAGGGGATAGTTTTTAGACCTCTGATTAGTTGCTTAAAGTTGTCAGCTCACAAAGGTGGAATGCTCGTTTCTTTGTTTTTTTTCCGTGTATATTTTAAATAATTCCTACAACTCCTGCCCGAACATTTTAGAGCAAAATGTAAGATTTAATCTTTAACATCTTAATCAATATTTTAAACATAGAGTTTACCTAAAATTATTTATGACACAATTAATTCAACATTTTCAAACGTTAAAATTAGTGCTATAAAGAAAAGAGAAATACTAACCTTGATCCATACTCGTGTAATCTCTTCTTGTTAGTAAATTCTTTCGTTACGCAAAAACTTTATTCACCCTCATCTTCTTCCTTTCTTCATTCTTTTCAATGATGCAAAAACGTATGTGTTTCAATATCTATAAACGTTTCTAAAAAATTGAAGGGAGAAGGAAGGGTTTCTTTATTAAGTAATCCTAACGACTAATTTCCTTTAACAAGCTCAATAACTATTATTTTGGGCTCACTTTATATTAGAATTAAATAAAGTAATATGAGCTACACTTATGATTATTAAATTAATCTAACAATCTCCCACTTAGCACATGTTATGACTTAATGATTCAACAACATAAGTGTGCACCATATATTGAATCTGTCAGGCCATCAAACTTGAATAAAATGAAATAATGGGATCATAGCGGTCACAAGTCATCTAACAACATGATTCCTTCCTTGTATCACACAATCATCTCAACTTAAAATAACTGTAATTGAGAAATACTATAATTCTCAACTTTAATGTTTCTCAAAACATAATTTGTGATGACAATAAAACAATGCGTGTACACAGTATAATATGACAACAAACAAATAGCAAAAACATAACATTAATTGAATTCGTAAGTATCAAAACAATAATAACAAATATCCAAACATATGTACTTACATAACATGATCTCATGCTAACAAGAACTTATCTATAATGTCCATCCTTTTAATATGACTAGTAAATGTTTTAGGCGGTAATCCTTTAGTTAACGGATCCACTACCATTAGATCAGTTCCAGTATGCTCAATTGACACTTTATGTTTTTGCACTTTTTCTTTGACTGACAAGTATTTCAAATCCATGTGTTTAGCACCCTTAGAATACTTATCAATTTTTAGAAATAATTTAATAAAAATGAAAAAATAAATTAAACTTTCTTATAACGTACAAATTATGATTCATGAGTAATTATATTTTGTGTATTAATCACGTTATAAAACTTAAATAATCTTAACTTGAAAAAATCAAATGAAACAATTTTGTGTTTACTAGCACTCTATCAATTATTGTTCCACATTTCAAACACGAGTCAAGGACGTTCCTAAGTCAGGTCCAATTCTCACCCATTTTTTCGTATAAATATTGTTATTCGTTTTCCTCTAGATTTGGTACTGATTCTATAACGGGCCTCTAATAAGAGCCCAAGTCAAAGAGGCTCCTTCCTTCCTTCCACGATATGCGACAGGTGAGCTCAGTCGTGGACTGCTGTTTGCAATTTTGGGCCAACTCATAGGCCTAGTAGTATTGATTTGAGATGAAATCAAGTAAACAAGTCAACTTCGCTAGTCTCGTCAAACTAAGAAAAGAAAGCCCAAAACTTGGAGAACCGACTGGAGTGGACAGAAGACATTAGTTGTTGTTTGGTCAGATGATTACATTTACATGCCATAACCATAGCCAAGCTCAGGCTGTGTTTTACCTTTCATTTTTACATCTTAGGCATTATTTTGGGGATGTTAAGGTATCTTTGTCACATACAGAGAGGAATAACAATAAGAAACATAGACTGAACGTGAAAGCCAGAATGAGGCTTGTGGGTTTGACCGGTGGAATTGCTTCAGGGAAGAGTACAGTCTCCAATCTTTTCAAGTCCCATGGTGTCCCCGTCGTCGACGCAGATCTCGTCGCTCGTGTAAGCCAGCTTTTCAACTTGTATCTTTTTTCCTTACTTTATCGTCAGTCTGAGCTGGGAAGTCTCCAGAACTCCGTCTTTTCTTATATATATATATATATATATATACACATATATATATCGTGTTGGCCAATTTAGGTGATAACTTTCTGGAATTTCTCATCCTATATATATATATCGTGTTGACCAATTTAGGTGATAGCTTTCTGCAATTTCTCATCCTGCCTCATTCGTAGAGATCCCTGATGCTTTATTCCTCAAACATGGAATTTCAAAGAACCTAAAGATTGAGTACTTTCTGCCATTAAGTATAGACCCGTGTTCATCCATCAAACATGTTCATTGGTACAAATGATGAGATTGTGATATTAGGATTTCCAAACCCAATGTTACTTGTGATTGATATGACCTACATTTTAAAACTGTTTATGTCAAGGATTTAATGTTGCAGATCCTATTTCATAACTTATCAGAGTATCTGATATCATTAGTTGGGGACCTTTCTGCAGGATGTTCTAAAGAAAGATAGCGGTGGCTATAAAAAGGTTGTTGCAGCGTTTGGGGAAGATATTCTTCAAGATAATGGGGAAGTTGATCGGGCGAAGCTGGGCCAGATTGTGTTCTCTGATCCTGGAAAACGCCAACTTCTTAATAGGTACCAACAACTAGTGTGCAAGGGTTTGTATGAAAAATTAATTTGGCCTATTACACTCCATTTAAATGTAACTGAAAAAGAGAAAAGGAAAAAGAAAAAGAACCACTAAGCTGAACTATTTAGGAATTGATTCAACGATCTTGTGATTTTGTTTTGCTTCAAGTCATTAGGGGTCTTTACAACATGGTAGTGATAAGCCTTCAAATCTGTCGAGAGAAGTGATGGAGTTTCCTCTGACAATGCTCCTTTTTTGCCTCTGCGAATTCATCCTGAATTCATCCTTATAGCTTCGAAGAAGCATCAGAACTGAACAGTTTGCATCTGTTTTCCTTGTTTCCTGGCTTTGATTGAAAGTGTTTAATAATAGTTGAATAGTCTAGATCATTCAATTATATTTTTGAAGTGACTTCTATAATGGGTTCTCCAGTTGTGTGGTAACAAGTTGAATATATGATTCTGAAAAATTTCATTCTTTTGTAACTTCAGAAGTACTTGATCTCCGAGTCCTGTAGTGAAGTTCTAATATATACCTGCGAATCTTTACTTTTCCAGGAGTATATTCTCTTAAACTTTTTCCTCTGATATTGTGCCTATGAAGCACATTTGCACAACTTTGATAGGTAATGTATTGTTAAGAAATGTTCACTGGACAATTGCCAAAAAAATTTTACATGCTAATAAGGGAACCTTATGTCCCTGCAGATTGATGGCTCCTTTTATATCTTCTGGTATCTTTTTGGAAATATTGAAGCAGTGGTTGAAGGGGCAAAAGGTTATTATCCTGGACATCCCTTTGTTGTTTGAGGCCAAGATGGATAATTGGACGAAACCCATTATTGTTGTATGGGTTGATACTGAAACACAGCTTCAGCGACTTTTGGCAAGAGATAAAACCAATGAGGAGGATGCCAGAAATAGGATAAATGCTCAGATGGCCTTGGATATAAAAAGGAGTAAGGCTGATATCATCATTAATAACACAGGATCATTGGAAGAACTGGAGGAGCAATTTCAGAAGGTATTGGCTCAGGTTATGAGACCCTTAACGTGGACAGAGTTTTGGCTTTCAAGACAAGGAGCCATCACAGCTTTCATTTCCATCATTGTTGCCGTGGTTGTAGGTAGAAATGTGTTCAGGAGATAATGGAAAGTCTTCAACATGTATCATTCTGATACTTTAAATGGTGTTTTATTTGTCAGGAAGAGTATGACTAACTTGTTACATTTTTTTGCATTGTTTTACAAACACCTCTCTGTTAAAACAATTTAGTCTTGATATCTCATAGGGATGTAAAAGTTATTATACATGCTTTATGATGTATAATAACTTTTTTGCAATCTATATTTATTGATGAACAAGTTGAACAAATTAATTAAGTTACTCGAGGATTTGAATAAGCTCCTGGAACGAAGAATAAATTGTTGCAACTTTCGATCAATACTAATTAAAGTTGTGTAATTTTATGTTGTTAATATCTTTTTGTATCTTTTTTAACACGTAGATCTTTTAACGAGTCAGCGAAACTAAAATTTTACAGTTGGTTGATTCTTTTATGTTGAATCGACAAACCTATAACCTAATGGTTGATAATTTTATGTTTAGTTTAATCTGATTATACATTAAAGACGGCCGCTTATTGCAAGATTGGATTCACTTAGCAAAAAGTTATGCTATTTTTTCATTCATAACTAGATCTTGAATTCTCATCTTCAAGAGGAATTCAAGATCCTATCTTTTGTATAAAATGAATGTACCTTATTTATGAATTGGTACATTCATTCATATCTAGCGTTCAGTAACTGACAATAATATGCCAAGCACAAATGTTTGAGTTTATTGCTCGGAAACTCAACTAAGTATAGGAAAATTAAACGCTTATTTATAGTTGGAATGACCGAATACACATGGTACCAACTCGCTACAAAAACATAGGCATAAAGTGATACAATGCCACAACATAAAATGGAGAAAGGAAAAAGGATGAGCCTGCTGCCTGAAAAGAATAAGAACAATGCGAGTTACTTTTACTGAACGATCACACGCTTTGCACCATCCAAGGTGTTTCTGAGTAGCATTGCAACAGTCATTGGACCCACACCACCAGGAACAGGGGTGATCCATCCAGCTACCTTAATCGCTTCCTTGAAGTCTACATCTCCCACCAGCCTATAACCTGACTTCTTACTTGCATCATCAACGGCATTTGTCCCTACATCTATAATTGCTGCACCAGCCTTAATCCAGCTGCCCTTGATCTGGGATTCATAATAGTTAACCATTCTCGCATCAAAGCCAACAACAACAATCAAGCACATTAAGACCGTTACTTTTATAGAAGTTTTTCCGAAGCAAAGTTGGATATTGCAGTACATTACATCATCAGCTAAAACAAACTATACGATTCTATGCAATTAATGCAAAGGGATGGAACCATGAAGGGATTTTCTTAATTGATAGGAAAAGTGAGAATAACTATAGTTACCATCATAGCTTGCCCTGCTGCTGCTATAATAATGTCAGCTTCTCTAATGATATGTTCAGGATTTTCAGTATGTGAATGAACTATTGAGACTGTTGCGTCTGCTTTTAGAAGCAGAAGTGAAACTGGTAAACCAACTATGTTACTACGACCCACAACTACTGCCTTTTTGCCCTTTACAGTTATGCCACTTCGTGATAGAAGCTCAAGACAACCCTGCAGAGTAAAAGATACTACTTCTATCAGAGAGAGGATCAGATAACTGCAAGAAGAGAAGAGACTTCGGAGTAAATTGAATGGAAAACATTTCTGTACTGAAAACAAATACCTTTGGGGTGCAGGGAAGGAAAAGTGGTTCTCGGCCTTTCATAGCAAGCTTGCCAATATTTAGAGGATGAAAACCATCCACATCCTTTTCAATGGTGATTTCACTCAAAACTTTCTCTTCATTTATATGCCTTGGCAATGGTAACTGAACCAGTATTCCTGTAAACACAAGAAAGTGACTGTAAAAAAATGTTGAGGCACTCAGACAACTGAAGCAAATGATAAAATTTTTATGGGCATTGATGAAGAAAAGGAAAAGTTTAATCCAATTGTAAGTGAATTAACCCACCATGTACATCAGGATTGGCATTTAACTCGTGAACCTTCCCAATCAGTTCAGCTTCAGAAACTTGCTCGGGAAGGTCTATATCAAAGGACTTGATCCCTACTTCAGCACATGCTTTTCTTTTCATATTCACATAGCTTTGGGAATCTTTCCTGCTGCCTACAATAACTACAGCTAAGCCTGGAACCTAACCATAAATAGGAAAGTCAAACATTATCTTCATAAACTAATAATAATGTAACGAACAGCTCGTCGCTTGTTGAAAATTCATATCACAAAAACCTCCATTTAGCTCAAACAGGTTCGATATAATCATTTGTCTTTCACTTCCGTTATAAAGTTGGCATTCAATTTCCATAGGAACGACATCTAGTAACGCTTTCAAAATCAACAAACCGGAGAACTCGGAGCAAATTATTTTAGCTAGCTCAATTGGATATTGCCAAAAAAAAAAAAAAGCCATTGACAGGTCCCAAGCACAATATGCCAACAGAGTATAAAACATCAAACTTTATAAATTCAATTGGATTTGGAAACACTAGTCTTGCACAGAAGGTTATCCCCATTCTGTTAAACAGCTAATGGAGCAAAATATGTTTTGATATAAAGAAGTCAACAAACTCAACAAGTAGCATAAGATAACGAAGTTCTGAAGAGATTAAGAACAAACCTTTTCACTTCATCTACTTTTCAAGAACAGAAAAACAGAAAGAGAATTGAAAAGGAACAGCTTTATAAGGGCCCCTTCAAACCAGCGAGGAAGAACCAATGGAGTTGGGAGAGGGCAAGCGCTACCAGCAGTAAACGATGAAACATAGGAAAAAGTGAAGAAAGAAAGGACCTTGCCGTAATTGTTGTAGAGATGACGAACTTCCTCGGCGATTTCAGATCGGATGGTCTGAGCAATGGCCTTGCCGTCGATGATGTTGGCCTTGTGGCTAGAGGGTGACGCCATTTCGGAAACAGAGATGGGTTGGTTGGTGGATTGGATATTTTGCAGCCCGAAGTCGAATGCCTATCAATGGTACACATACCAATAGTCACGAGAGCTGACTTCCTCGTCACATGTGCAATCAACGCGTGGAATTTTACCCAAATTTTTTACTTCATTTTAGAATTCTAGATTTTTTTTTACAAAGGAAACTGCAAAAACTAAATTAAAGCATGCGGGAAAACAGCGCCGTGCGCATCTCGGCGGATGAGGTCCTGAACACCAAAAGGAGGCTCCTGAAGGATATGATAGCCCGGAAGTAACCGGCCAGCAAGGCGGGCGAGAAGGTCAGCGCACTGGTTCCTTCTTTTATAATTCTATTTGTTTACATATGTTTGTGTTTTTTATTTTCAAGTCTCTTTTTTTTTTTTTTTTGAAATGAGAGAATATCTATTATCTCGAAAAATAATGATCCAATATACAATCAGGTGTATCAACCCACACCTAAAAACGATTATGGAGAACAAATGCCCGAGCAAGAGAGTGGACTCCCCTATTCCCCGAGCGCCGAATCCAAGAGACAGAGATATTGTCCCTAGTGCATAAAATATCCTTACAGTCCGAAATGATAAGACCAAAATAGGAAAAATCCAAAGAACTGGAGTTCAAAGCATGGATAAGGAGCTAACTATTAGTAAAAATTGAACCAGCTTGTAGCATACCATCACGAGCAAACAACAAGCACTGTCGAAGAGCAAGCGCTTCCGCCATCGCGGGACCTCCATTGCCTTCCTCATAGCCAGAAAGTGCCAATGAAAAAGAGCCTTCTCCATCTTCAAACAAAATGCCAAACCAAGGAAGTCAACATCTGCAAATATCGAGCCATCAATGAAAGTCAACCAACTAGACGATGGCGTCGTTACTGCTGATGTAGCACTTCACTCCCGCAAGACCCGAATCCGACATCGATGGTGATATCCGAGTTTGTGCCCGCGAAGGTGGCATGCTAGGGCACTCAATCATTCACAAGTCGGTATAAATGTTTTTGAAACAATATAAGCATATGCAGAAATCCATTACCAAATTGGGCCACTTTTATTTCATAAATAATTTCAATTCAAAAGTCGGTAAAAAATATTTTTTTTCAACACAATGCAATTAATAGAGTTTCAATAGTTAATTGGGGCTCAATTTCATTCATAAACATTTTCAGTTACGCGAAATAACTAGTACACAATTCATTAAAATTTCACTCTCCACTTGGGCCCACTGCTGAAACAAAGCACTTAGAAACGTAATATTAGTACACTTCATCATCAGTTACAAACCATTCCACTTTGGGCCGTGTGGGCCCATTTCATATACAAAACGCTTACAAACATTTCCAATTGGGAAGGTTATTACAAAACAGAAATATTCGTATTTAATCAATCTCATTTACAAAAGATTCCTATATTTCACCACTTATTACAGACAAAAATATTCAAATACATATTGTACAGAAATCACGGAATACAAATTATACAAAAATAGGAAAATCCTAATGCAGACGCGAACTGATCCCAACCTCTATCTTTCCCCTGCATGCAGTAAGTATACTCTCGTTGCCTAACGGGGTATTCTTCTGAGTCCTGAAAAATAATTGCAAATTTTAGGTGAGTTTTGCAAACTCAGTGAGTGACCATCCTCGATGGCTCACCCAATCACATAACACATAATTCACATTTGATTTCACACTTCATATTCAATACAATTTAATCATTCATATTATGCATATGCAATGCACATAAAACCCACTTTCCATTTGTTACTTTATTGTGACCGAGTGCCTAAACTGTCCCATATAGGGCTCATTGATAACTGTCCCATATAGGGCTCATTAAACGTTGAGCCTGAGGCTCTGAATCACTTTTAAGCTTGAGGCTCTTTTTCACACGTCGAGCTTTAAGCTCTAATCAGTGGCTACTCTAGTCACAACTCCCGTTATGTTTCATGCTTTTATGAAATGGAATGCCTCAACCACATTTGCCTATACTCATGCAATCACATTCACATATCATCGGGCCTTAGTCCGGCATTCAACATTAAGTTGAGAATCACATTTTCATTCATATGCAATTACCCATGTAGAACACTTTTATTATCGGACCGTAGCCCGACATTTAACAATCAAAATATGCACACTTATTTCCTCTCATTCACATACAAGTATCACTTCAATATCTCCAAGCAAATATCACAATCATCGGACCTCCTGTCCAGAAACCAACATAATCAATCACATTCATATAGACATTTAGTAGTTAATCAATACCAAAATTCAAACAAAACAAAAAATGAAAGGAGACCATCTAGGTCTACTCTCAGTACGCTCTAGATTAGCATTAGCTTCCATGATCCGAAAACGTCTGGATGTAGACGTTCTATCCTGTATCATCAATATGCAAAACACATTTTGCACTCACATTATTAATTGCACAATCACATAACCATTCAGTTTTTCACACATGTATATATGTAATGTATAATGCATGCTTAATGATAATCCCGGGTATATGCTCTACATTCACACCTTATGCCCATTCTCAATTCATGATTCATATTGTCTAATTGAACTTAGACTTACACTTCATTTGCATAAGATCACTCTAAATCATCCATTCAATCTTTACCCTTTGTATGTGTCTAGCTTATCCATAAGCTTACACCTCAAAAACACTTGATCACGCTATATCATAACTCAATTTCCCGTCATCTCTTTTCTAACCTCATATGATCTCATAATATCCAATTCTCTTTCATAATTAATCACTTAACACATATTACTCAACTTCCTTGAACATAATTACAATAATATAAACATTTTCATACATAATTACAATCATATAAACATTTTCATTCTCATTCTACTCATGCATTTGATACTTTGATTTCATCCATTCGTTCACCAAGTTTTAACCTTCAATTTCACTTCAAACCTATCATACATTAGTCTCATAAACCAAGGATCATTCTAGGTTCACTTTAAGACCCATTTAAGGCTTAATTAGGGTCATTTGACCCGTGAATGTCCGTTAAAAGGACCTTTACGGGTCACTTACAAACCTTTGAAAATTTGACGCTCTAGAAGTTGAAATCTCTTTTTGTGGTCTTCACAGAAGTTGTAGATCTCGAAGTCCTCTTTAAAACCATACCTAGATCATCTCATTCCAAGTTCTACAAAAAAAGTTATGCCTCTTGCACTAAAATATGTTCAATTGATTTTTATGATTTCCAGATTTCTAACTCTTCAATTACAACATTCAATTCCTCATGCTTAGTCAATCATTTCTAGTTCAATACTCATAATTTATCCATTACTCTAACTCAATTTCAACTCAATATCATCCAAAACCAAGATATAGCCTATAATTTCTCATAAACACTAATAACAGAACATATATATATATACACATTCATCATCAACTTTCTTCACTCAGTACTCAATTCAAGTCAAAATTAGAAACTCTTAAAGACTGAATTTGAATTCTATGTCTTCATGGAAAATGTAGCATTATGTCTCTAATTTAACCCAAATCAAAAACCATCTTATTTGGATAACTACATAACAAGTTATGGCTAAATTATAGAGGCATATCCAGTGGAATTGTTACAGCTAGCACATTCCGGCCACTTTACACACCATTCACTCACTCACTCCAACATTTTGTCATTCCCTAATCTATTATCCAATCAAAACATAAGCAAGATATGAATCCATACCCATTTCTTATCCATGTTTTTAGCATATACCCATCCTCATATCATGAACATCTAACTCTTAACTATCATCAAATATGCTCCATTCATCAAAGCCATGAAGAGGAATAGG
>JAOQMQ010000005.1:31554060-31564548 GCA_027563845.1 Erythroxylum subrotundum | reverse complement strand
AAAAAGAGTGTGCATCACATCAAAGCAACCTCCAAGAAATCGACAGAGTTAGAACAACAACAAAGAACATGTCCCCAAAACTCTTCTACACCCAACAAACAACATACTAAAATTGGTGCACAATAACTGCTTCAATTCTATCAGGAAATATTGCAAAAGCAGAGGCAGAGACCACCTTCCTGCTGTCTAAAAGTTTATATCATAATAGTTCTCCATCGTCAAGTGAAGTAGGTCTGTTTAAACTGATTTCCAACATCAAAAAGTCATCCCTTCTAACTTCACCGCCTGATAGGGAAATTATCTGGCCTCTAACGCACTAATTGACAAACATCAAGTTTCATCGCTAATAAGTACATCTCTTTATGAATGCGCTCATTCACTGATCAACATATAATTGGTGCAGATAAAAAATTGGGAACAAAGTGACAATTCAGAGCAAAGAGTAGATGCATGGAGAGCAAGCTATAGAATACAATAACCAGGATGAATTATACAAGTCAAAAAAATACAAAAGAAGAAACCTTAGAGGAGATCATTTCGGTAGTAACAATCTTAGCAAGCTTCGACATGAAAGAAGGATCAACGTCCCTTTTATCTAACTCACGAATTGCCAACGCCATCACCTGAAACACCCCGGCCATGTTCCCAAAACGCTGAAAAGAACAAAAGAAGTTCACACTTTTTCTCAATTACACGCCAAAATTCATAAGACCAACTTCAGTATTTCATAACACTAGACCCTAAAGCCAATGCAAAACTTTGAATCACAAAAAAGTTTTGAATTTAAAAGAGAGGAGCAAAAGTAAGTACTCGTCTTCCTCCTCGAGAAACAGAGGAGCAACAATCAAGCACCAGAAGCGGGTTCCTGAAGTTGGAAACTCGATAGGGTCACATCAAACATCAAAAAAGCAATACATTATAAAGAAAAAGGCTTTACAGTGAGGCGACGTCCTTGAGAGAGGCCATGGAGGCTTCTCTAACGACGGAGGAATCATCAGCAAGAGAAGATACCAGAACCTGAACCGCCTCTGCGAGAGAACCATACAATCACCAAACAGAAAATAAAACTACTACCACTTTTATTGCCACAAAATTGACCGTTTGATCTGAGTTTGTTAATGAAAAACAGAGACTTTGTTTGGTAGCAATTGAAAGATTGAAACTTGAGGAGGGAGAAATTACCAGGAGCAGGAATTGAGCTTCCAGAGCTCGAAGAAGCCATAGATTAATGGTGGAAATCAAAAGGATATGAAAACAAAAGAGAAAGCAAAGAGAAAATTGTAAGAAGTGGAATTGTTAAAAAAAGAAGAAGAATAGGGAAAGACAGAGCGGAGACGGGCGTAGCTGTTAAATACATGTCATATACATGCAAGAGTGGATTTTAAAACATAATTAGCAGTTTTATTAATCTTCTATTTGATTATGAGTATTTTGATTTTTCTATTTTTCCATTTTGGAAGTAATGCGTAGTATATTGGTACGTGGCCAACTCTACTACCGATCTGTGCAACTGTAGACCTAAGCCCTTTGTGGCGTACCTAACAGTCTCTCTAATTTTTCCACAGCCATGGTTTGCTGCGTTTTATTACTGTGGCCATCAGATTATCAAACCATTTCTTTACCATTAGGTGAAACAGATAATTGCTTATTACTATGGCCATCAGATTATCAAACCATTTCTTTACCATTAGGTGAAACAGATAATTGCTTATGCTTCTTACCGTGTATTATCGATCACTCGCAGCCACTAAGACCATAAATAATCTTTCCACTTTTTTTAAACTGCAGTACTGATGTGATATAGATAGTTGAATCGAATGATGAACAAGAGAACAGACAAGTAGTGTCGGAGATGGTGAACAATAATTAGATGAGGGAGTTGGTAACATATATCATGTCCTCTTGTTCTGGTTGGAGTTTCTTGGACGTCCATACTTGACTGGGACTGATCTCCATCCGCTTGGAGGCTTGTATGCTGTTTTCTTCCACATTAAGAGGGTGGTGGTGGGCTTTGAGAAGCAGCTGGTTTCTACTTCGCAGCCTCCTGTGCTGTTCTTGACTTTGCTTTGCTGGCTGGGACACACCTGAATATTCTTTGCTATTGCGTGTGGTCAAGCACAAAAAGATCAATCGGCATCAAGCACAAAACTTTTCCTTATCATTCTTTCTCAATCTGCACGTCGTGAACTAAATGTCATGCATCCATGGAGCTTTTCGGCCAGAGGGATCTTCTACCATCTTTTTCTTGCCAATAATTCTGGCGTCGGTATCTTGTTCAATCACCAATCAACTAAAAGTTCCGATAAGGTATTTCTATTTTTTATTATATATGTATGTATGTATGTATGTATATTAGACATCATTCAAATGAAGATCCAAAAGTTTTATAATGTCAGAGCTCATGGAAGTTACTAGCGCGAGCCATACAGGAGCTAGAAGACTAAGGTGCCGCATTATCTTGAACAGCCAATGATATTATCTTCAGATTTCGAACCATCCCTGACCGGATCATCCCAGGCACTGAAAATCATATACCAATGCATCACGTAAGATTACTGACAGAACAGAAAAGTTAAGAAGTTTAACTACTCAATGAATCCTGTAAAAATTATATCAGAGCACCATAACTAATGCCTTGGCTTCTCCAATTCTCTGAGGAGGATGCTTATCCTCTCATTTGGAAGTATCATCACTTCTGTTTAGACCGCAAACGTATATCCAAACTTTAAACTGAACGAACATGATCCAAATGTGTGTACGAACAAGATCCAAACTTAAGTGGTACAAGAGAAAAAGTGTTCAAAAGCTCTTAAGCTTAAATTTCAGTAATATCGGAAACATAAACCAAGCATTCATCGACTAAAACCATAAGAATCTAACAACTTGCTCCGTCAGGCCACTGCAGTCGGCAAGCTGGTTCAGCTTACACAAGAGTTCTTGGAGTACAGCAAACACTATTGCTTTCTTTGAGTTGCGTCATCTTTGCAATAGATTCTGATGTGAAGGAGGTAGCTCGTTTGTTTCACTGACGATTAAAATAAAACATACAATAGTAATACGACGATTGGACAGCCATCACTAAGCTGCGAAGCTGTCTACATTATATACCAATTGCTTAAAATGTAAGTAATTGCCATATGAAAATCTGATTTGATTCCTTCAACTTTGTAGAAATCTGATAATGGCCTTGATCTTTTATCTGTGGATTTGATGCAAATAGACAAGGGTACTTTAATGATATTTTTACCCTTTTATTCTCATCAAAACCGCGGAAATGGATATAATTATCTCCCATCTCCCATGTATAAGTTCATAAGGGTACAATAACATTACAAACTTGAACAGCACTTCTATTCATACAAAACCGGGTAGATACATGGACAGAGTGATAGACGTACAAAAAATATAAGAGTGACATTAGACATAGGTTGTCGTGGAGGAAGACAACAATAGAAACAATTAAATCCGGCGTTTTCCATGGGATCTCCTAGGCTGCTTCGAGCAATTTGATGTTCAATAATTGAACGTAATTCCAATTTCTGTGTTTTTTCCCTCCTCAAGTATTCTCTTCTTAGCCATTCTTATGAATCCTAAAACTGAAAGAAAGAATGCCTTAAAAGGGAAAACAAAGAAACCAGGCGTACGAGATGATAAGGTGGCACGTAATAAAGCAATGACAACGTTAAACAATTTGTGGGTTGTCAAAAAGAGGCCATCTTTGAAAGTTCTCGTCTCTTTTGCTCTAAATCCTGCATTGCTAAAGCTTATTGGATGCTCTAAATTTGTTGCTACAGAAATTGTGTTCCGTAGTCTTTATCTGGCCATTCGAGTTGATGAAAGTTCGTCTCTTTAGTCTTTACAAACTGCTTGGACTATGTCTGTGTCTACTACTCTCTGGTGCATGGTTGCTGATCACCATGCATTTAGGAACTGAACAACTTTTGTGTTATGAACTAATTGAAGTTCACGCAGACATAATATGTGCATAGGATAGGACTGACCACAATAGGAATCCTGCTACTATATGCATAAGAGTGACCTCAAGGAATGCTGCAGGGATATGCTTAGGACCAACATGATAATACCTATATGTAATTATCGCTATGCATGTCAATGGGCCGGGCTGGGCTGAGTCAGGAGTGGCCCCGGCCCGTAACCTGATGGGCCACAGACGGGCCGAGTCAGCCCTGCTCATTTGATTATATTTTTTTAAAAAATAAAAAAACAATGTCATAACAACCATTGCTCAACCCATAGCCTGCCTATGGCCCGGAAAACCTAAATCGGGCTGGGTTAAAATTGACATCCCAAATTATCGTGAATTCTACCTTCTTTTTTACCCAATTCAGAAATAGTTAACTTTGGTATGGTTAAATGGCTACTTCTCATAAAACATGGTTTCCTTTAATTATATAGAATATGCATCTAAGAATAAAATAGGGAATTGAGCGGGGATAAAAGGTTATTTTGTAACTATTAACCTCACAACAGGTGGAGAATGGAGGACTGTTTGTCACCACTCACCAAGATAGACGTATGCCTTGAAATATTTTTGTGTACATAAAATTAGGTCCACATTATGGCACTCAACATTGACTCAATGGTGAGAGGCGTTCACTTAAAGTGAAACAAAACCTTGAGATCATGGGTTCGAATCGTGGATTCCACCCATGACCAAAGAGAACAATACTGATTAGTGGGGGTCGCGTGCAACCTTGAAGCACCCAGGGAAAGCCCGGCGAGTGCACAAAACACGGGCCCAACACGCAAAACACGGACCCAACACCATATGCTACCTGTCATAAAGGTCTGTTTTGGACTTGAACTTTTACCGCAAGTCGCACCCACCTTGGCACGACAATCTCACTTAGGTCCACTTAAGCAAGATTCAACATTTTCACGTGAATGTCGCCGAACAAATCCGTTAGCCCTCGAACACCTCACGCTCACACAAGTGTTTAAAGTATTTCTCTCATACACAAAATAATACAAGTGTATAACAGAAGAAAGAAAGCAACAAGAGATATATAGCTGAAGCTAATCTTTCATTAACTCTCAACAAAATGTTAACAAAAGATACAAGTATCCCCTTCTCGAAACACTTACAAGGAACTCCCTACTCGAAGCCCTTATAATGAGATCCCCAAAAAGCTCTCAACTCTTAAATCTCTCTCCTCCGAGTGATTTATCTCAATGATTGAACTCCTAACTCTCAACTCTAATGAGTTATTTATAGGCTCCTCTTGCTTGGAAAGCAAGTTCAAGATCTTTAAGGATCTCCATAATCCTAGTTGATCCTATCAACTAAAGATTACACTGCATCACACCGACCAACAAGAAGACATCCCCTTTCCGTTAGGACTCTTCTAATTGGCTAGATTACATCATAATCTAATCAAATAAAAATTACATGCCAATTTGGAAGATTGCATCCATATCCTTGAAAATCTCCACTATCTTCAGATGAATCTCCAATGTGATCTTTAAGTTGATCTCACCACGTCATCATGTTCTACATCACCCACAACTGCCACGTCATTGCTGATGTATTTTCCAAGTCAGCAAGGCCTATCCGCATATAGGTCCATTAATGCACGCCCATGGACAAGTCCATCTTCCATGATCAAGTTCACTCATAGTGCAGTCTCGTTGTTCCTTGACTAAGTACAAGTTACATTCTGAGTTAGTATAAATCCTCACATATTTTATATACCTTCGACCTGCGTCGCCGAAGCCAAGTGCTTATGAGCCTTTCCTCGCTCGCATGCGTTCACGCACCCTCGAGTCTCGCACGACTTAATTCGCCAACTCCGCGTGGCCTAGCATCTGAATCTGACGTCTCATCGAAGATTTTCGTCAATGTGTGCCTACACGTGCCCATGCGTATCATATCTCACCTACTCTCGAGATCTTTGCCGATACTTCCCGCATCCCTCGCCTACTTAGCAAATTCCTTGGGTTTTGCTCACCAACTCAGAAGACTTCGCCTTGTTCCCTCGTCAATACACCTTCCTCGTATCAACTTGCGTGCCAAGCATTGGCCAAGGCTCGCCAACACTAGCATGATCTTGCAGTCTGGACTTAGGAGTCTAACAATACCCTTCTAGGGATCAGACGTGGAGATTATTTCAAGGGTTCTGGGTCTATTTTCAGGAACTAGGTCGTCCTCAGATGGACAAGAGGGGTAGCCACAAGGAGTGCTGGTAATTGCTTAGTATTTTGAAGATTACGTCTAAATATGTACAACCAGTAATGACAGATGCTTATTAAATCTAAGGCACTTGTAGAATGACAAGAGAAGCTCTCTTCATGCAAAGATAGGCCAAATGAGTATGTTACTAACCTGATGTAACTAACAAGAAGAAGGTAATTAGGAGACTAAGAAAGGATTTGGTTGTAGTGCGTAACATGAGCCTTAGTTACGTATCTAGGATCGAACGTGAAAGAAAATGAACGACGAAAACACGTAAAATACTTGATTTTGGTTCAATGACTTTCAACGAGCTTTTCGAAGCCGAAACAATTATGTTTTCCCGACAACCATCATGAAAGTTGATCACTAAAACGTTATTAATGTCTTTCTGCAACTTTCTTAACTTGTGAACCTCTTGACGAGTCAGAGAATCCAAACGTTCACGAATTGCTTAAGCAGCTGCAAGAGACCTTAATCTTATATATATAGCTTCCATATTGGGCTTTCCCATCACCCCAATATAAGTCCTGCCCATACTGAATATGACTCATTTTCTTCGTCAGACTTCAGCCCATTAATTTAGATCACATTTAGGCTACTTCATTACCTTTTAATTGGATCAAATTCGATTCACTTAATCTTGAATTTTATTAAAACAAAAGAACGTAATTAATCGTTGTCCAATATTTTCAAAAAAATTTCAACATTCTTCCCCTTAGACAATAATTAATTACAAAAGTTGTAAATTTATAAAATTAGTAAAAAATGGTTAAGCAAATCAATATATAGGTCGACCAAGTTTAAAAGAAACATTTGATTCAAAGATAATGAAAATCCATCATTCTGTCCTGTAAGGTTTCAATACCAAAGAATAACAAATGCGTGTGTCATATGTGACACAGATCCAATACAATCCTGTATATCTAATACCCTACTAATATGAATGAAAAAATAGAGTGTAGTAAATTAGAATGACACCTATATGATCTAAAATGTATCATCTTTCTGTTTGTAAGTCTCAATTTATTTGAACTTGATGCTAAACAACATTAAAGAAATTTATTTTCTCTCGATGAATGCTAAGCTGTATTTATAGAAAACCTTTATTTCTCTAAACTCGATGCTAAATAGCATTAGAGAAATTTATTTTCTCTTGCTGAATGCTAAGCTGCATTTAGAGAAAACCTTTATGGGATTAAATATTTATATTCTCCTATGTTATGTCAAAATCTATGGATTTATATATGTATATATATATGTGTTCTAATGACATAGGCCCAAGGTCAATCTGTGTATATATGTCCAATGGCCTTTAAATGCTCAATATCAACATAAATCTTAAAACTTTCACTTGTATTATGACAATATATAACATAACAATATGTACGACTGAGAACAAAATGATGATAATCTTTATTTATAATAAATCATATTGTCACAATACATGAAAAAATACAAATGTACAAGGAGCTAATATAATAATCTCTAACTAACAGTGTCTAAGGACCTCAATGTACCCATACTGTATACATATCGCTCAAAAACATGTGGGCGAAGTCATTTAGTCAAAGGATCAACAAACATATCCTCAGTCCTCAAATGCTCTATCTCAATGTCATCTTTCTGTATCAATTTCTTAATGGCTAAATATTCGACCTCTAAATGCTTAGACCCAATGATATTCTTATTACTATTACTGAACAACACAAAAAAAAAGATTATCGTAATATAATCAAATAGGTTTAGCTACCGAACCAATCACAGGCAATTTAAGAATCAAGTTTCTGAGTCAAACCGCTTGTGTAGTAGCTTTATAGCATATCACAAACTCTGCATGCATGGTGTATGTGAACCATATCTTGCTTGCATCAAATGATTATGGTTCTATGACTTTCAATGAGCTTTTCGAAGCCAAAACAATTCCTTTTACGGATGACCTTCATAACAGTTGATCTTCGAAATGTTGTTAATGTCTTTCTACAACTTTTTTAACATGAGAACCTCTTGATGGGTCAGAGAATCTGAACGTTCACCAATTACTTAAGCAGTTACAAAAGATCTTAACTTTATAGGTATATTTTTTATATCGAACTTTCCCATTATAGGCTTAATATGAGTTCGATCCATATTAAATATGACCTATTTTTTTCTTTGGATTTCAGCCCATTAGTTTAGATCACATATGGGACTACTCTCTTACCTTTTAATTGGATCAAATTCGTTGAATTTATTAAAACGAAAGAACGTAATTAACTGTTGCCCAATATTTTCAAAAAATTTCCGACAGTGGTAGCCATTCAATATCACAAAACGGACACGAGAGGTTATCTTTAAGGCCACTGAAAGAACGTTGACACGTTCAAAAAGCAATGCCAAGCCGTTAATTGCCACTGGAATGTTTTGGATTCTTTATACCAAAACGGTATTGCATTTAATATATTACTTGGTTTATTTTGACTAAGTGGAAGAAAATCAGGGTTTTTTTTTTTATATTTTCTTTTTAAAAAAGTTCAAAACATGTATTATATTATGTAATATAAAAATATCAAATATTGATATTTGTGTAGTATATGTTTTGTTTAATATAAAAAGATCATGTCATGAACTATATGGGCAACTTTTGCCAATATGTTCTTACAATTTGCAATTATGTCGGACAAAAGGTTATATTAATTGATTTAGGGCCAGAGCATTTGTAAATTGGAGGGTCAAAGTCAGTAGGATAAGCGTGGGCTAAAGGGCAGAGCTGCTTCACCCTCTGATTGTTGTAGTCACTACCACGACACTGCCTCAACACATCGCATGCACTATTGCACCCAACGTACTGCCCTTCCTTGTTCTTCGCCACCAATGGAGATGGACATATGTTCCCAATGTTTTGAACGCAGTCCACTACTGGGCACGGTCCCGACCCACCTTCCACCAACGACCCACCGTCCGGTTGGATACGGACCGCCACGTTATGCCCGTGGGTCAAGCTCACTTCGTAAGAGACCACGTTCTTGTTGATACCGATGTAGAGTAGGGTCACAGGGTACGCTGGCGGTGGACCTTGACAGATTGACTCTCCTGTTCCGCAGTCGCCTGTATCGCAAGAGAAGTAATTGGTTGCGTTTGTCGTGCACCTGGTTCTTGCCCATAAGACACCGTTATAGGGGTCGGACACTAATAGGCTTTCTAAGGTACCCGGGCCGTTCCCGACGTTCAGGTCGCCGTCGGATGGGCTGGCGGCGAGCCACAAGGTATCCTGACAATTGTTCTCGAACCGGAAGAATATGTCAGAACAAACACCTGTAATAAAAAATGGAGGTTGTTTGATAAGAAGATAATATTTAACAGACGAATGTCTCTGTGTCCAGGCAGAATATTGTCATGTTACTAGTGATTTGATGAGAATGAAGAACCTGATATGGCCAAAGAGAGGAGGAAGACGTTGAGAATTGATTTGGCAGCCATTGGATATTCCTTTGCTTGGAGTTTGCTCAGCGCTGCGTACTGCGACTAAATAGTGATCAGTAACATGAACTAATGATGGAAGTTGAATCATATTTTTCCTCTGTAAGTTACAAAGTTTTTATGATTGTATTTACTTCAATATTAATTATGATACTAAAGGTGGTTAATCTTAAATCTAATGCATTTATCATGAGCATCATATCAGATCGCAATCCCCACGTATGGTCATTAACTCTTAATCACCTAAGAAATTAAAAATTAAAATCAATGGATTGATTAAACGTTCATAAATTCCTCCCAGAAAGTGAGAATTCGAGTGTCGCTGAACTTAAATTCAAATTGAGATAACGGTGGTGAAATTTTCGTTGTGTAAATTTCTGGTCAAAACTGTAATTATGATGAAAAATATTCCATTGCTCATTCATTAATGTTTTTGTCTATTCATGGTGTCTCATTTGAAGAATGAGATTATGATAAATGAATAAACTTATATAGAATCAACATATAGGTGTTTGTTTCCATTTTTATTTTTAGTTTTCTGTTTTTATTTTCAAATTATTAAAAAATCTTGTTTGTTTAAATTTTTAATTTCTGTTTTTGGTTTCAGTTTCTTCCTGTTCTAAAAAATTATGAAAATCATAAAAGTGATTTTTGTTTCCTGTTTTTGTTTTTCCATAATCTGATTTACTATCATTTAAATATTTATTATTTAATTTTTAATTTTTAATAAAACTTATGAATAATTTAGTTCAACATAATATTTATATATATAATAAATTAAAATTAATTATCAATAAAATTATGAATAATTTTATTTTATTTTATTTTTATAATTAAAT
>JAOQMQ010000005.1:31492586-31506977 GCA_027563845.1 Erythroxylum subrotundum | reverse complement strand
TGAGTATATGGAAGATTGAAGTAATTTTATGCAGGTTTGGAGTTTGGATGAATAAAATTGAAGATTTGGCTAGAGCACTTTTAGGGGAGGTGCTGTCCAAATTTTCCTAAATTTGGGCAGCAACTTCGCTTAGGGTTTAGACTCTCTTAATGAGTGAATTAGCTTTGGAGGTATTCTGGAAGGTTGTAGAACATGTTAAGATCTTTAAAATGGTATAAAATGGGTCAGTTTTCGACTTAGGATGAAAAAGTTATGAACGTTTAAAGTTTGCTGCCCATTATGCATTTTGGTTCTCGAATTACTATTCACTTGGCAGTTTGGGCTGAACCTTCAGACGGGTTTTTCGCCCCTTTAGAGCGGTAATCGAGTTTTCGGTCCTTCATGAAAGATGTAAATGATCTTTTCATCTTTCCATGGAAGTATGATACGTCCTATTCGGAGTTAGGAGTAAAAAGTTATGAGGGTCGGAAGTTGACTGATTACTATTCATATGGTCATTTGCTATTCATTTGGTCATTTCCGATTTTCCTCCTATAACTTTGGCAGTTAACCTCCGATTCTCTCGATTTTCGAAGCATTAGTTTTCTAAAAGCATTGTCCAACTTTTTATGCAAAATTCGAGAGTTTTAGGAATTAAATCGAAATTATGGATTCAATCATGGGTTTTCAAGCTAATTGTTCTACCTTCTATGAAATTTAAAAGCGAACCAATTCCATGATGTTTTTGGATTCCAATATCGTTTTGGGACGTTTTTGCGATCCATAGAGATCTAATTGAGGAGTTTGCTGAGTCTTTGATTATTATAGAGGCATGAAATTTCATATTAGCCTTAGATATTGGATTTTTATTCTGGGCCCTAAGTAAATCAATTTTATTGGCGAAAATTAGTGTAAATTTTACAAAATTTCGTCTAAGGACTTTAATTGAGTTTATAATCAGATTAAAGTATCAGGATTTCGGTTTAAGTAGTTGGTTTCCGGAAACAGGATCCAACAGTTATGGTATCAGAGCAAGAGTGAAAATGCTCTGGTTTAGTTTGGTTTTCCGTAAGAGGTTGGAGATCCGGAGTCGAGTTCCAACAACTTTTGACTTAACAATTTGTAGAGGGTTTCTCTATAATAGTTAGTCCACTGACAAAATTAGTGAAGAAGGGAGTTCCTTATCAGTGGACTGATCAGTGTCAGGAGAGCTTTGAGGAATTAAAGAGGAGATTGACATCCAGTTGTATCTTGGTGTTACCAATAGTAGTGGAGGTTTTGAAGTATATACAGACGCCTCAGGATTGGGATTGGGGTGTATATTGATGCAGAATAGGAAGTAATAGCTTATGCCTCCCGTCAGTTGAGGACTCATGAGTTAAATTATCCCACCCATGATTTAGAGTTAGTTGCTATAGTGCAAGCTTTGAAAATCTGGAGACATTCTGGAGACATTATTTGTATGGAGAGACTTTTTAGGTTCTTACAGATCATAAGAGCTTGAAGTACATACTGACTAAAAAAAAAAGTTGAATTTGAGGCAAAAGAGATTGATAGAATTGTTAAAAGATTATGATTGCACCATTGACTATCACCCCAGAAAAGTAAATGTAGTGGCAGATGCCTTAAGTAAAAAGAACTCTTGTGCGTTAGCTAATCTGGGTGAAAGTAGTGTGATACCACTAGTGGAGATAAGAGCCTTGGATGTTAAGTTTGAGGTTGACGATGTAGCTGGATTGATGGCTACCTTACACATTCGGAATGATTTGAGTGATAGGATTGGTGAAGCACAGACTCGGGATCCATATTTGCAAAGGATGTTAGAGAAGATAAAAGAGGGAAAGAAACCTAATTTTTCAGTGAGACCAGATGGAGTGATGGTGATAGAGATTCGAGTATATGTGTTAGATGTTGACAGTATGTGAGAAGAGATACTAAAAGAGGCTCATTGTGCTTCTTATGCCGTGCATCCTGGTACAACCAAGATATATCGAAATCTGAGACCTAATTGTTGGTGGCTAACCATGAAAAAGGATATGGTAGAGTTTGTAGCTAAATGTCTGACTTCTCAACAAGTTAAAGCTGAGCATCAGACTCCAGCAAGCAAGTTAAAACCTTTGTTGATACTATCATGGAAGTGGGAGAGATCTACCATAGATTTTGTAGTAGCTTTACCTAAAACCCAACGTATACATGATTTAGTTTGGGTCATTGTAGATAGATTGACCAAGTCTGCACATTTCTTACCAATCCAGTAGACAGATTCATTAGATAAATTAGCTAGATTATATGTGGATGAGATAATAAGGTTGCATGGAGTACCTGTATCTATAGTTTCAGATTGAGATCCTTGGTTTACATCTCGATTTTGGGATAGTTTTTAAATAGTGTTGGGTACTAAATTGAATTTGAGTACAGCTTTTTACCCTCAGACGAATGGGCAATTGGAGCGCACCATTCAGACTTTGGAGGATATGATGAGAGCCTGTGTATTAAATTTTGAAGGTGATTGGGATTTGTGCTTACATTTGATAGAGTTTGCTTATAATAACAGTTATCACTCTAACATCGGAATGGCACCTTTTGAAGCGTTGTATGGGAGGTAGTGTAGAGATCCAATATGCTGCAATATTAAGGGTGCTAGAATATTGGAGGGACCATAATTGATTCAGGAGATTGTAGAAAAGATAAAAGTGGTGAAGAAGTTATTGAAAGCTGCCCAGGATAGACAGAAAAGTTATGCAGATCGACAAAGACGAGAGATGGAGTATGAAGTAGGTGATAGGGTGTTCTTGAGAGTGTCACCCTGGAGAGGTATAGTGCGGTTTGGAAGGAAAGGAAAGATGAGTTCGAGGTATATTGGGCCTTACGAGATTGTTCAGCGTGTTGGTCCATTAGCTTATAAGCTGGCCTTGCCACTAGAGTTATATCAAATAGATGATGTATTTCATGTGTCTATGTTGAGACGGTATCAATTAGATCCGAGTCATGTTATACCTGAACTAGAGATTGAAGTGGCTACAGACTTGACCTATAAAGAAGAGCCAATTGAGATTTTGGAGAGAGAGATTAGACAATTGAGGAGGAGGCAAATACATATGATGCGAGTTTATGGAGTCATCATCGCTCCTTGAGGGAAGCGACGTGGGAAGTGGAAGAGGATATGCAACGTCAGTACCCATATCTTTTTAAAGATTCAGGTATGTAGCTAAATTTTGCGGATGAAATTTCTTTTAGAGGGGAAGAAATGTAAAGCTCGTAACCTTAAAACCAAAAATCCTTTACTTAAACTCATCTCAAACCCAAGAGAAGAAATAAAACCCGACCCAGCCCCCTAAACTTAAAATAAATAGGTTTTATTTCAGTTTACTTCTTCCCTTTTTCCCCAAAACCGACGGCAGTTTCTGTTCTTCCAAGCTTTCTGCAGTGTTCTTATAGACTTATCATTCTTGGGGTTTCTGTGGTGATTTTGCAAGGTAAGAGACTATATTTGTGTTTTATTTTTAATAGAATGTGCATAAGAATGTTTATATATTGAGATAATGGATGAAAACATGGTTAGAAAGGGGATAAAAAATCTGGAAAATTTTCTGGAAAGCTAGAATTTGAGGATGGCAACGTGGAATGGAGAAGGAGAAGAAAAGAAGAAGAAAAAAAAGTTTAATGGCAAATCTGAAATTTTGGGAAGAGTTAGGGTAGTTTAATAAATTAAAAAACCTTTCTTAGTTTATTTTTATTTTTTAAGTTTAATTATTTTATTATTATTTAGGTGTTGCCGATAAATCTGAAGGAACATAAGATTAACTAGGAATTTGGAGTTTTACACGGTTCATGTAAGGGAATTAATTAGAATGTACCTTATTTTGTGTTTTTATGTGAAAATTCGATGTTTAGGATTTTTGCGTAAATAGTGAAAAATGCAAATTATGTAGAAGACATATTTAAATATGTTCTATTTTATAAAACTTTGCGTAAAAATAAATATATCATGTTTATTATGTGAATTTATGGAAATATAATGCCTTTTCGTATGTGTTTTGTGAAACTTCTAATAACTGTGATTTTGTGCAAGTTAGATGAATTGAAAATATTATGTTATATAAAATCTATATAATTTGTGATTTATCTGAATTTAATGTGAATTATGGATGAGAATATAATTATTATGCGAATTTTGGTTATATAGGATGTGGTGAATTTTGTGATGAGTTATTAAATAATGGAATGTCATGATAAAAGAAGATTATGTGATATGATGATGTTGAATTTATGGATTTTCAAGAGAATAAAATGAAATTGTGGTTAGTGGCTTGCCTAGGTAGATTTATATCTTATGGTCTTGATATTTATACGATAAAATTGAGATTGATTATTAGACACGCATCAGGATATTCCAAAAGTGGGGATATCCTTAGTGATTTATTTTAATATTCCAAAAGTGGGAATACCCAGGATACTTCCAAGAGTGGAAAGTGTCCTATATGATTTATTTAATGAGACTCAGTATTTCAAGAATGGGAATGCCCAGGATATTTTTAGGAGTGGGAAGTGTCTTGCGTGGTCTGTTTGCCGACAGACCATTAGATATAAGTCTACTAGGTTAAGCGGAGCCCTAAAAAATAAAGAAAAGAATTAAATAAAAATTTTAGGATAGAAGCATGGATTAAGAATAATAAATGCGAAATTGTGATATGAATTGCGATGCGATGCCATGTATATTTCCTTTGAATTTATATGTATTGTGTATTGCATGATGGTTACATTCTAGTTACTCCTTATTGAGTTGACAATTCATTCCTTACCCGTTATTTTTTTTTTCACAGGAACAAATCTTAGTTAGATTTTGAAGTAAGTTGGAGCGTTACATAAAATGTCGGATTTGAGGTTATTTATCAATACACAACCTTACTTATACATAGTATGAAGACTGATTCCAATATCTTAAGCTATTAAAATGAAAAGGAAAATTTTCTTTTCAATAATAATTAAATCCTAAAATTGTTGATGGTTTTTATTGATTTTGCTTTTACCATATACACTCTACACGCTATTGCATAATTGTCTAAAACTTATAACTCAGTAATCAGAACGAGAGAAATAATTTATGGAAAAGGCAAACAAAAATATAAGCATTAAATGTACACACGCCTACCTAAGCATCAAGCAAGACTGCAAGGAAATAGGAAAGCCAGCAAGGCCTGCTATGTTGCAGCTGATAATCAACTCAAAACTACTTCGTCATCAATACAGATAAGTTGATTTTGAAAGTAATAGTCCAAATTAGCAAAAGACAAGATATGGGGAGAGTATAGGATTATATCTAAAAATCGATGAGGCCAATGACATTCAAATCAATTTGAGACGTCACTATCCTCTAGCTTACTCACAAAAATCGATGGACGTACGACCCTTCCAAAGATTGCTTTTATAAAAAATTTTATGGACCAATACTCTGCCATTCGCCAGCTTTGCTCTAATAGGAGTCAACTTCTCTTCAAACTCTTGGCCCATTTCCAACTTCCATGCTAGCTATAGCTAGCTTCACTAAGTTCTAATGGTGATTTCTATGCTCTATCTTCCTATAATAACGTAACGACCAAAGTTGGTAAGACAATGAGTACCTCACTCTCCTCTATAATGACCAGCTAATTAGTCCACTCTCACTCTCTCTTTCTCTGTCCCTCGTTTGATACTCGTTGGTATGATAAAAGGCTGAGGATTTGTGGGTTGTCTGACTGTAGCAACTTAACTTAGAAGTAGTAGAGTTTATGTGAGCTAATTAAGGAGTTTGCTGGGAAAAAATGGTAATGAAGGAGAAGATGTTCCGATTGCAAAGCACGAAAAATCACTTACCAGTTAAGTCAAAGGAGAGAATTGAGTTCAACTTCTCTAACTTTAAGGCGCTTCAGGTAACTATATCATCCGTATACAAACCACTTAACTTGTGGAGAAGCTTCTTCCACCACTTGTAAAGAATGGGGACAATGTATGTTGTATTTTAACAGGTGCCAAGAGGATGGGACGATTTGTATGTGTCTATAATCTCTGCGGAGACCAGGAAAGCTGTTGCCAAGTTGAATAAAGCAACTGTTGAAGATGGTAAGTGCCAGTGGAGTGAGGTTGTGTCAGAGTCTTTATGGTTTTTTCCTGACGAGGCTTCACAGGAGCTTCAAGATTGCCTCTTCAGGCTTGTTGTCGCCCAGGTACTGCATTTCTGTTGCATGATCACTTCATTTGGCTTCTCATAGTTAGTTCTTATAAGCGGTAAAAAGAGTTAATCCCCAATGCCTGCAGGGTTCAGCTAGATCTGGTATTCTTGGAGAGATTACTATTAACATTGTGAGCTATATGAGTTCAATTGCTTCTGTTCCAGTTTCATTGCCCCTAACGAGATGCAATCATGGCACCATTTTACAGGTGAGTTTGTGCTATCCATCTTTCTTGTCAGTCTGCCTTGTATCCTCAAAAAGCCTTATTGGGAAGTATCAATTAAAAATCAATCATAATTATGTCTGTTTATTTCTATTTCTATTTTTTATTTTAAATTTAGTAAAAATTTATGTTTGTTTGAGTTTTTAAATTTAGTTTCATCCGGTTTCTTAAAATTATGAAAACCATAAAACATAGTTTTTGTTTTCTATTTCTGTTTTTTTTACATAATCTGAGTTACTATTAATTAAATATATATTATTTAATTATTCAATATATTAAATTTCAATCACAATTATGAATAATTTAATTTAATATTATGTATTTAATTAATTAATTATTATTAATTTAAATTTAGTATTAAACTTTTTAATTTTTTTAATATAAAGGCTAATTTTTAAAATTTTATATAAATTAGGATAAAATCTTATTTTTACTAATGTGACATATTCACCAAATTTCACATAGATATCTTTGTATTAATTACATCAGTAAAAACAATATTTTGAGGTTTATATGAATTTTAAATTTTAAATTTTTGAATTATTTTTTTTAAATTGACATTAAATTAAAACGTTAAAAGCTTTATTATATTATTTCTTTTATTTAATTTTTAAAAAAAAGAGATGTTTCACTTTTGCCCAATAAATCAAAGATGAATTTACAACAAAAAAAAAAAAGAGACAACTCAGTTTTGTTCCTAACTTGATGATGCCAGATGATAGATTAGCTGGATTATTAAACTAGTTCCATCTTAGAGCAGAAATATAATGTGAAGCTCCAGTTGTAACATTGGCTGTATTCTCTATCTGAATTGCAGTTCAATATTGAATGTCTTACACAAAGACCAGAAGTCAGGTTCCACACTTACCAATTTCAGGTTGCAGTCATCTCAATCTCATAAAATTTCATTTCTTGAGGATGATAGTTTATTGTGTACTATTTTCAGTGACAAGGAAACAAAGGGAACAGCTTCCAAAGAGGATACAAATGAAATCTCACAAGAGATTGAGATCAAATTAAAGTTATCGGATGGTACATTGGCAAAGAGTGGAGCTTCCTACTCCCGTGAAGATGTTATCTCCAGTATAAATCACGATGATAGCCAAAGAGTTCGTCTATGTTTTCCCTTCAGTCTTTTATCTTTTCTTAGCTGAAATACAAGCTCGACATTTTCTCTTTGTTTCTACATAGTTGTCTTTGAAATAGTAATCAATATGGATGCCAAAATGCTTAGAAGCACCAAACATTGTTCTTTTCTTCTTAGAACACTGATCTATGCTTGATCTTTTCTACAGAGAAGTTCCTTCAGCTTAAGTTCAAATCAGAGCTATGACTCGGCCCGGCATTCAACAGGAAGAGAAAATTTCTTTCGTCCTAGCAATACTAGTAATGATGGCCATGACTTGAGTGGAAGACAAGATTTGCATATCTTGCAGAATGTTGCAGCTCGAAGCAGCTATAATGCGAAAAACCCTTCTCGATCAAGTCAATCGTCATTTAGCTCACGAATAACACATTCAGATGAGCTTTCTCAGGATGATCTTCTAGAGTTCCCAGCATCTTCTTCAAGAAATTCATATTCTTCTAAAAGCATGCTTGAAGCTGCAGAAGAGACTATCCAAGAGCTTCAAGAAGAAGCCAAGATGTGGGAAAGAAATGCCACAAAACTGATGCTTGATTTGGAGTTACTGAGAAAGGAACACTCGGAACAGTCCAAAGTTCATGCCAATTTGGAAATGGAGCTATCAGCGACTTGTGCAGAAAGGGACGGATTGCAAAATGAAGTTAAACAACTAAAATCAGTATTGGAAGAAAAGTCAATTGTGAAATCAGTAGCCATAGAAGATTCAGTATTCCAAGATGAAGGTGTGGTACATTTAATGAAGGAACTTGAAAATGATAACAAGTTTCAGCAAGAATCCAACACTAATTTGGCTCTGCAGCTGAAAAAGAGTCAAGAGTCAAATGTTGAACTTGTTTCTGTGCTTCAGGAGCTTGAAGAAATTGTTGAAAAGCAGAAAGTTGAGATAGAGAACCTTTCTGAGCTACGGTCAAAATACTGCGACTTACAGGAGTCAGAAAAGAAATTTCAAGCTAAAGTGCAGGAATTGGAACAGGCCTTGAAAGATAGAAACAAAGAAGATGCTCTTTTGAAATTTTGGACCCTTGATATCGAGAAACAATACCAGCAAAAGCTTTCTGCCAAAGAAAAAGAAATTGTTCTGTTAAAATCAAAGTTACTCGAGTTTCTGCAGAGAACGCCTGGTTCTATAGAAATGCAACCAACAGATAAATTTGATAGAGATCTAATCAAAGAAATCGAAGCTCTGAAATTCAAGTTGCAAGATTTAGAAAGTGAATGTCAGGAGCTAACAGATGAAAATTTGCGTCTGTTGCTTAAGCTCGAGGGAACAAAAAACAGTTCCAAGGTGGAAGGAGTCTATTTGGGTAGCTCCATGCCTGAAGTACGCAATCCTGAAAATGAAACATACAAACTTGAAGAGAAACTGAAGAAGAAATTGCTAAACGAGATTATGGAGGAGCATAATCTTTCAGCTGGAAAACTTGAGAGTGAGAAGTTGGAACTTGAAATGAAAATTATGGAGCTGACCAAGGAACTGAAGGAGAGCAAGGAACTGATAGAAAAACTTGAGACTGAGTTGTTGTTGAAAGAAGAAAAGATCAGGAACCTTCAAATGTATCAAACAGAAGTGGAATCCAAGCTTTCCGTCCTTCAGAAAGAGAAGGACCAGTTAGAAGAAAACATCAACATTGTCACAAGAGAAAGTGACATTGCTACAAGGTGCCTCAATGACTTGCAAAATGATTTAATGCTGCTCAGCAGCAATGTTGATTCTCATGTTTCTGCCAACAAATATCTTCAGAGGAAATCATCAGAGTTAGAAAGTGACAAACGTGAATTGGAGAATCAATTGTCAAAGCTAAGGGAGGAAAATGAAGGGTTGTCAGCTTGTGCATCTGGTTTGGAATCTAAATTGAGGTGCCTAACAGATGAGGAGTCAACTTCCTTTGATCAAGAGAGATCCAAATCTCATGTTGCAACTCTGGAAGCTGAGATTGCAAGATTGAGGCGCGAGATGGAGACTCAAAACACAGATCACAAACAGAAGCTGCAAGAACTAGAGGAACAGTGTTCAGAAGCTCATGAAGAACTCGAATATCTGAGAAAAGTAAATCCGAAATTGCAAGCTACAGTTGAGAGTCTAAAGGAGCAATGCAATTCACTTCAACACTCTAAAGGAGAGTTGAAAAGGCAGAACATGGAGTTGCAGGAAAGTTGTACCCACTTAGATACAAGACTGAGAGAGTCTCATAGAAGTTTGACCGAGTACTCTAACAGAATTAAGAATCTAGATGAACAAATTTCTTCTGTTCTGCAAGACAGTGCCTCCAAAGAGCAAGGCTTAACTTCTCAAATGAACTTACTCTCCGAGGAAATCCAAAAACAGAATAAGAAATATAGCTTGTTAAATCAAAAGTATTTAGAGAAGATGGCTGAAAATGAGAGCCTTGGGCGAGAAGTGAGGGAACTCGCCTTGCAACTCTCAACAACTAGAGATGAAAAGGAAAAATTAGCTTCTGATGCTAGACATGAAGTATCCAACTTACGTGCGAACATGGTTAAGCTAGAGTCAGATCTTCATACCACAAAGGTAAAATCCGAGGTTCAGGTTCGAAGCTTGATGGATGAGCTGGATGCTTTGAAGAAAAACCAGGAAATATTGAAGACTGACAATGCTAAAATGGTGAAACTGTTGGACAGCTACAAGTCACACGAAGAAAAGTTTAAGACCACTCTTAATGATCTTGAACTAAAGCTTACGGTATCTGAGTATGAAAGGCAACAACTGACGGACAAGTTTACAAATTTGAAGGTTCAATCACTGGAAATAGGTGCAATTCATGATGAAGTAGTATCTCTAAAGAATGAGCTCGATGCCACCAAACTTCAAAAAGAGAAATTTGAAACTTCGTTGCGCTTAGTATCTGAAGAGTGTGAAACATTGAAACTAGAAAAGGGTTCATTTCTTGGGATGATCGCTACCTTGAAGCAGGCTGTGTCTGAATTAGAGGACCTCAAAGAGAACAGGATTTCTGTTGAGAAAGAGCTCCTACGGATGGAAAGTGAAATAATGGCAAAAGAGGCATTGGTTGAACAGATTGAAGAGTTCAAAAATGAGCTCAGCCAAATAAGGAGGACTAATCTGCAACTTCAACGACAGATAAAACAACTTGAGGAGGAGAAATGTGAATCTACAAGGAAAGCACAATCCCTTGAGGAGGAGTTGAAAATGGTGAAGAAACAGAGCCATCGGGAGCTAACTGCTATCGAGTCACTGAAGGTATGGCATTAACTTCTCTTCTTCTATTTAAATTTAGTTACGTTACCTACCATAAATATCTGCCACATAATTGTTGGTTCCTGAATGATCTCAATTACAGAAGACAATTCTCTCTATACTTCCTGCGGAAAGATCATATAACTCATTGACTTACTATTTTCGATTTTCCAAAAACAGGGTGACAATGGATATGCAGATGATGATGTTGAAATTCAAGCTGCCCATGTTGATCCTACCTTGAAAATTCTAAACCTTGAAGATGAACCGGCTAAGGCTCTGCTGTCAAACAAACAGTACAGGTCGAGGCTTAAAAAGTGAGTGTGATACTTGGCTCATAGTGCATCCATCAGTTTCATTCTTAATCTTAAAAGGCCGAGTGTTTTTCAAAATGGAAGATACCTGGCTCCAATTATTGAAATGACCGTCTGATTCATTGGTTAGATGTTCAGTATTATACACTCCAACTACTCTTATATGGCTAGATACTGGACTTAAAACCCTTTTTCACACCAACTACTGATCTCTAACTGAAAATTTTCGCTTGCTAATGACACTGATACAGATTGACATTCGAGGGACAAAATGACCACACGGGATCCATCTCAGAAGAAAAATCTGAACTCTCAAAGTCTTCACTGAAGAAAGAGTTGAAAGAAATTCAGGACCGGTACTTCCACATGAGCCTCAAATATGCAGAGGTAGAAGCTCAGCGTGAGGAACTTGTAATGAAGCTAAAGGCAGCTCAACCTACAAGCAGGTCATTTCAAGAATATCTCACGCATTCTAATTTAGTATCCAGTACTCACCTTCCACTTTTTAATTATCCTGTCAAGTTCGTAGGCACATGGCCTTCGTCCTCACCGTTGCACTAATATTTGCACCTAATTGAATATGATCTGCTTAGCTAAGACACTATCTGCCCGTTTATGATGCCTTTGTCATTGCCTTAATACAGGTTCAAGTAAGCACATCCAGGAATCTTGTGAATGGGGGTCTGTAGTGCATCTGCTGTTGGACTTGGAACAGAAATACTCAATAACGTTCATGCAGATGTGCTTTGGTATCAAAATAGTATTCTTTGTACTTTTACCATGTTTAAAATCAAAGATTGGTTTTGATTTTTATTTTGCGGCTATATCTCATTTGTTGTCTAAACTTGTAACAAAAATGAGGGAGTAGATAGTGTACTATAAGAGTTGAAAATAAATGTACAAAGATTTTGGGTTTGAAAAATACAAGGAATGCCTTTAATTATTTATTACTCTATCAAAAAAAGTAATTGCTCTCATAAGAATGTATCTAACATAGCACATAATTAGGACATTCCATTTATGAAGAGTTTACTTTTTCCTGATTGTATTCTCTAATTAATTCTCCTTGATTTCTTTGTTTGCATTATCGTAATTAGTGGAAACAATGTTAGCTATCAATTGTATATATATTGTAATCACAATTGTTGATAATACACACAATTTATCAAATTCCTTTATAGTATCAGAGCCCTCTCTGTCTATAAGAGAAAAATACACGATCCCCTATCCTTGTCCTTGCTATACTCCTCCTTACATCTTACCTTGCCAAAAGAGATGGAAACACCAACCAAAAACTCTTCTCCAAAAGATTCAACAACTAGAATTGCAAATCCTGTAGTGATCTCTACACCAGTGAACTCCATGGCTCAAGGCAATATCATCCTTGCTAATGGAAATCTGATATCTCTCAATGCATCATCTCAGATTTTATTCAAACTTGTAAAAAATGGTGCAAACTATGCATCTTGGAAGTCTCAAATGACCAATCTACTCTTCAGTTATGGACCTTTTGGATTCATTGATGGATGTAGAGAGTGGAGACAGAAGGTTTTGGAAGAGAAAACTTTCTCTCTTACTTCATTGTATCCGTACCGTGGTGGTTATATATACAAAACTTACAATGAAAAATAATAAAAACTGTACGTAACAAACTTCCTAACGAACTATTGACAAGCGTGAGGACGCGCGGGCGTCGTGTGTATTTACAGAGTGGAAAAGATGATGGTACAAGTTGTTACTCTAGGGGTGCAGTGGTTGTCTGTGGGTGCTGCTGTTGTCGGTGAATAACGTGGATTCTATAGCCCCTCCTCAAATTGGAGGGTGAGTAACCCTAACTTGACAAAAATAGTAGAGAGGGTTTGCCGTGGGAGAGCTTTGGTGAAGGCATCTGCTAATTGATGTTTGGAAGATAGGTGTGTCGTTTGAATAAAACCATCACGGACAGCATTGCGAACAAAATGGCAGTCAATGTCGAGGTGCTTGGTGCATTCGTGAAATACGGGATTGTTGGAGATGTGCATGGCAACCAGATTGTCGCATCGGAGAGAAATAGGAAGCAGGAGAATGACCTGTAGGTCTCGAAGAAGAAAGCTAATCCATTTGATTTCACAGGAGGTGCTGGCCATGCTCTGGTATTCAACTTCTGCCGATGATTTGCTTACTGTGGCCTGTTTCTTGGTTTTCCATGAGATGAGGGATGAACCAAACAATATGCAGAAGTCGGTCAGAGATTTTCTAGTGAATTTGCAGCCAGCCCAGTCGGCATCGAAGAAAGCATGGACAATAGGGGTGGTCGTGACTGAGTAGAGCAGGGCCTTTTGGATGGTGCCCGATATGTATCGTAGGACATGTAAGAGTGCTTTCCAATGAGAATGGTGGGGTGTGGCAGTAAATTAACTGAGCTGTCAGGTGGCTAAAGCGATATCAGGGCGAGTGAAATTCAGATAGAGGAGTTGACCAACACCTCGTCTATATTTTTCAGGATCAGTCAACAATGGGCTATCATCAATGTCGAGTTTAGTAGTCAGTCATGGGAACATCAGTGGGTTGTAATTCTGTCAATCGGAGATCAGCTAGAATATCACGGATGTATTTCTGTTGAGACAGTAATATGCCAGTCTATGATCTTATGATTTTTACGCCAACAAAATACTTTGCATTGCCCATGTCTTTAATGGTGAATGCACTATTGAGGAATCGTTTGACATCGCAGATCAAGTCTTCAGAGGGACTGATGATTAATACATCGTTGACGCAAATAACCAAAGCACAAAGTGATTATTGGTACCTTTCATGAAGAGACATGGGTTTGATTCCTTATGAGTGAAACCAAAATCCATGAGAGTCGAAGTGAGTTCCTTGTTCCATTGTCGTCCTGCTTGTTTAAGGCCGTAAAGTGAGTTTTGTAGTCGTAAGACCTTTCCCATCTGAGTTTTATTGTACCCTTGTGGTAGAGTGATGTAGATTTCTTCATCAATGCGCCCTTGTAAGTATGCGTTGTTGATGTCGCAATGATGAACTGGCCACTGGTGGGTTGCAGTTACTGCAAAGACGGTAAGGATAGTTGCGATTTTGGCAACTAGGGAAAAGACGTCTAAGTAATCAACTCCAATGGTTTGCTTGAAACCTTTCACCACGAGACGTGCTTTTCGACGATCGATTAAGCCATCTGGATGGCACTTAATGAGGTATACCCACGTCGTATACCTCATTAATGAACTTGTTTGTCAGAACTGCTTGAACTCCAAAAGGTGGATTTAGCCCCATGATCTATTCAATTAGTAAAGAGTAGTTAAAACATTGGG
>JAOQMQ010000005.1:31371869-31384072 GCA_027563845.1 Erythroxylum subrotundum | reverse complement strand
ATCCGCTTACCGCTACTACATTAAATTGTTTTAACGGAAGTGATTTCTTTTATATTTGGTTGCAGGCGACAGCATCATCAGTTATAGTGTAACACATACCGCTCTTGAATAAATCTAAGTTCCCTCGCAAATCTCTTCATCCATAACAATTCTTTGCATGCTTCGACAACAGCTATAAGCTCTGCTTTTGTGGTAGATAAAACAACACATTTTTGTAATATGGATTGTCAACTTACTGCTCCCTCTACAAAGGTAATCAAATAGCCTGAGGTAGACTTTCTTGTATCAACATCTCCTGCTAAATCATAATTAGCGTAACCTGAAAGAATAGGCCTCCCTGTTCCAAAACAAATACTAAAAGTAGATGTCCTACGGAGATATCTCATAATTCATTTCATAACATACTAATGGTCTATTCCTAGATTAGAAAGAAACCTACTATCTGTACCAACAATATGAGCAATACTGGCATAGTGCAAACCATAGCATACATTAAACTAGCCATAAATGAAGCATAAGGAACTCTTTGCATATTTTCTTTTTCCTTCTCATTTGAAGAACACTGCTTTCTACTCAACTTAAAGTGCATTCCAAGAGGTTTACTTACAGCTTTATCCTTGTCCATGTCGAATCTCTGAAGTACTTTTTCAATATACTTCTTTTGTAATAGTCATAACTTCATAGCCTTTCTGTCACGATTGATCCTCATGCCAACAATTTATCTTACTAGTCCTAAGTCTTTCATAGCAAAAGACTCACTTAGATCTTGCTTTAACTTAGCAATCTTGTAAGTATTATGACCAACAATAAGAATATCATTAACATATAGCAACAAAATGATAAAGTCATCATAAGAGAATTTATGCATATAAACATAATGATCAGAGGAAGTCTTCCTGAAGCCTTGCTATTTCATAACAGAATCAAACTTGTTGTACCATTGCCTTAGAGCTTGTTTCAAACCATACAAGCTCTTTCTTAATCTGCAAACATAATCCTCTTTCCCTTTGACTCCTGCTCCATATATATCTCTTCATCCAAATCACCATAAAGAAAAGTCGTCTTAACATCCATCTGATCAATCTCCAGATCAAGGCGTGCTACCAAACCCAACACAACGCGAACGGATGACATATTTCACTACTGGAGAAAAGATTTCTTCAAAATGAACTCCTTTATTGTAACAAAAGCCCTTGACAACCAATCTAGCTTTGTACCGTGGAACTGAAGTACCATCTTCATATTTCAATCTGAAAACTCGTTGGTTCTTCAAAGCTTGTATGTTCTTAGGAAACTTAACCAATTCAAATGTGAGATTGTCATGAAGTGATTTCATCTCGTCTTCCATTGATTCAAACCACTTCTCCTTCTGCTCACCATCCATGGTTTCCTAAAATTTTTTCGGCTCTCCCCCTTCAAAGATAATTACATACTCATTAGGGGAATAACATGATGAAGGTCTCCTGAATCTAACAGATCTTCTAAGAGAAGTCTTTGGAGGCTTTATAGGTGTTGATTGCTAATCCACTACAACATTATATACTGAAGCATAAAAAATGTCTACACTTTGTTGATCATTTTGCCCTTGATCACCATCTTCACTGTCATCTTGAACATCATGATCTTGACGGTCATTTCCAGCTACATTTGGAGTATCATTTATGGAAACTGTATCAATATTAACTAAGTTATCACTGCTTTGAGAATCTCTTCTCTCTGCCTTCTCAATATCCTCAATAGTTTGGTCTTCAAAAAACACTACATCATGACTTCTGACAAGTTTCTTCTCAATTGGATGATACAATCGATAACCAAACTCATCTTGACCATAGCCAATAAAGATAAATTGTCAGGCCTTAACATCTAATTTCGACATCTCATCATTAGGAACATGTACAAATGCTTTGCAACCAAAAACTCTCAAGTGATCATAGAAAACATCCTTGCCAAACCAAACTCTATCAGGAACATCACCATCCAAAGTTACATTGGGTGATAAATTGATAACAAGAGCAACTGTGCAAAGTGCTTTAGCCCGAAAGGAATTTGACAACTTTGCTTTTGCAAGTATGCATCTAACCTAAACCATTCAACTGAGGAGTTTTGGGAGGAGTTTTATAATTTCTAATACCTTGCTCTCAACAATAGTTATCAAATGGTCCATAATCACCACCATTATCAATGCAGATGCATTTCAATTTCTTGCCAGTTTGTCTTTCAACTAACGCATGAAATTCTTTAAATTTCTCAAAAACTTGATCTTCAGGCTTTAAAGCATAGACCCAAAGCTTTCTAGAATGATCATCAATAAATGTCACAAAATAGAATGCACCACCATGTGGTCTTACCTTAAAAAAACCATAAACATCTAAGTTAACTAGTTCCAGTAAATCAAACTTTCTTGAAGAATGATGACTATTAAAAGAAACTCTTCTTTGTTTCTCAGTCAAACATTGAACACACTTGCTTAACCTAACTTCCTTAACCCCTTGAAGCTATTTTTTCTTGGCCAAACAATTAATCCCCTACTCACTCATATGACTTAGTCTTCGATGCCATAATTTTGATGTAGAATCACTCTCTACCATATTCACTAAGCCTTTAGAAATAGAACCTTGCAACATAAACAAGTTAGAGGATGTGTTACCTCGAGCTACAACCATTAAACCTTTTTTAAGTTTCCAATTTCCATTGTTAAAGACATTACAACAACCATCTTCAACAATTTTTCCTGCAGATATCAAATTCTAGCGAATTCCTAATGTATGTTTGACATTTTGAAGAACTAACCTTGAACAATTGTTAGTTTCCAAACAAATTGTTCCAATGCTAATCACACTTATCTTGCTATCATTTCTCATCTTCAATATCCCAAAAATCTCCAGGAGTTTAAGAAGTGAAAATTTCCTTTCTTAGCGTGACATAATAAGAAGCACTGGTATCTACAACTCAATTCGTCTCACGACTTACCATATTGATGACACTTTCATCATAAGCAGTTAGGAGATCACCATCAATATCACTAGCAACATGATTCTGATCAACACTGCCCTTCTTTTCCTGTCTCATTTTCTTTTTCAGCATAAAGCAATATTTCTTAATATGCCCTACCTTACCACAATGATCGCATGAAAAAATTTTGTACTTAAACCTTAACTTGCTTCTACTTTTCTCTCTACCTTTTTGACCTTTGAATTTGTTTCTCCCCCTCTCTTTTGTAATCAAAACATTAGATTGTGAAGATGATGTAGAAGAGCCTTGAGATCTTCTTCTCACTTCCTCATTCAAAACCCCACTTTTCGCATATTCTAGGTTACCACACCTTAGTTAGTGAAACACGAAAAGTTTCCCAAGAATCAGGTAAAGTATTAAGCAACCAAGGTCTTTGTATCTCATTATCAATTCTTATACCCATTCTAGGCAGTTGATAATAACACCCTAAAAATTATTCAAATAATCAGAAATACCACTGCCCTCTTTGTTTTTCAAGTTCATCAACAGCTTAAGTAAAAATAATTTGTCATTTCCTATCTTCGATGCATAAAGTTGCTTAAACCTATCCTATAGAGTTTCGGTATGTGTATCATTAACAATGTGATTAAGAACATTATCTTCTACGCATTGTCTAATAAAACCACATACTTGTTGATGCTTAAATTTTCAATCTTCATCAGAAATAAACTCAGGTTTATTAGTGGCAAACACAGGTAAATACATCTTTTCCACAAATAACAAATCTTTCATCTTACCCTTCCATTTGTGGTAATCGCTCCATTCAAGCAAACCATTATACTAGTATTAACCTTCATAATTCAAATAGACCAAAAGGATCAAATCAACCAATGCTCTGATACCACTGTGTTAGGAAAAACTCGATATTGTTAAATTCTGCGGAAGTGTAAACACAATACCAAAACTTCCCAAATCTATTTGAGTAATAGAAGTAAGTAAATACCAGCAATAATTTGTCTACAATAATAACAAATCAAACACAAGTAACGAAACAGAAATTTTTAACTTGAAAAACTCTTCAAATCAAGGGTAAAAATTACTGGGCCCCCGGTCCGAAAATAGCTCCACTAAATTAAAATGTGTAAAAATATCTTCTTCTTAAAGACACAAACTTAACATCAACAAGAGGAATAAGTAACTACACAAGATAACACTGTTAGGAACATAAAAGGAGAGAAATCGCTACAATCATGTCACTATTTTGAGGATCCGTTCTAAACATCCAGAGCTCCAAATGAAAAAGTGATCGTTCAGAATGTAAAGCAATCTCTAAAGAACATATTCCTAAATTTTCAGCTCGATTTGATAGTAGATGAGGGTAGAATAAGAAGAAAAATGAATCTGGTCGTCCAAAAATGTTACAACTATTTTTGCTCTCTCTTCCTTTTGTTGTATTAACTCCCACGGTTGAAGAAGAAGCTAATATGTGGAAGACAAAACAAGTAAAAGTCATGGGAGGAAACAAGACATGGGTTTTTCACATAGGATAGGACCCACAACCCAACAGTCATAACATCAGCGATATATTCAAAAGCAGGTATGTGACGGATAAAGAAAGACTTTTTAGCAACTAAATCTTGAACAAAATGAATTTCAATTTTAATATGTTTAGTGTGAGCATGAGATACAAGATTGATAACAAGAAATATAGCTCCAAGATTATCACACTATAAAGTAGTTGCGATAGCAGGTTGTATTTTAGCGCTCCAAGAAATCAAATTAGGAAAAAAAAGATACAGATGAAAGCAGATCATCAATCATCGGACTACTAGCCTCAATCAGTATCAGATTAAGCACATATGGTTAATTGAGTGGATTTGGTTAGATGGATGCCATGTGGAGGTGTGAGTGCAGTTACCATAATATACATTTAACTATAGACCAATGGATATCAGTAGAATAATATAGAAATTGAGAAACTTTGTTTGACGCAAAATGTATATTTAGTCTAGTAAGGTAAGATATTGAAAAGCACTAATAGTGTTATGATATTCAGTAGGGTTAAAGAGTAAGGTGTGTAGTTTTTAGAGAGAGAGGTAAGGTTGGGGTAATATGGGTGTAAAAAGGTTTTAACCAGTCAAGGTAGGGTTGATGAAGAAGATCATGAGTGTATTTGGTTAAGGGCCAATTTGTATGGGTGTAGCTTCATTACCAAGAAAGTAGTAAAGAGGGCCAAGATTTTTAATAGTGAAGGTAGTATTAAGGTTACTGATTATAGTTTGGATAAAATCTTGTGAACAACCTATAACCAAGATATCATCCAAATAAATGAGAAAAGTGATATGGATAAAGGTTGAATGAACAAAGAGAAAAATGTCAACCTTAAAGGAAATAAAACCAAGACCACCAAGTTTGTGACTTTATCTATTAAACTAGGTCTTAGGAGCTTGTTTGAGGTCATTTAAAGCCTTATAGAGATTGAGAATCAATAAAACCAGGAGGTTGATGCAGGAAAACATGTTATTGAAGTTTACCATAGAGAAAGGAATTGTTAATATCAAGTTGATGAATAGACTAATCGTTAGTTAGAACAAGGATGAGAATGATAAGAATAGTGGTTGGTTTAACAAATGGAAATGATACGAATAGTGATTGGTTTATCAATTGGACTAAAGCTATTTGTGTAACCAAGACTAGGAGATTGATGATAATCCTTTGTAACAAAACAAGCCTTATAATGATCAAGAGAACCATTCGTCTTACATTTTGTTTGAAAGACCCATTTAGTAAAGGAAGCGAGATCAAGTTCATAAGAAGGCTGGATGGTCTTGTGATAGGTAACTATTACAGTCAAAACCATAAAGCAATAATGCATAATAAGACTAGAATGTGGAGATGTATATGGCAGCAGTTCCAAAATCGAACGTGGAGGTGTACGTGCCAGTAGTCCTATAAGAAATTTGTCTTCTACCTTGATAAGTTGTTATTCTATTTCCTTGAGATTAGGTCAACCATTTGTTATTAGGTAGTGGTTAGTGTATTTGCTTAAGTTATGGGGTTTGATTTATAACCGTTAGTTGTAAGCCTATATAAAAGGCAGAGTCATGAATAAAGAGGACTACGATTATCTTTCTGAAACTCTGTGTTGATTACAACTTATCTTTCCAATTCTTCCAAAATATCTCTCCAATGATATGCTAGAGCTTTAGGACAGGGTTGAGGTCGTGGATCCAATCGTGATCTTAACAGTAACATGATAAGGAAAGGCTTTTGGTTTGCACATGATCATGAGTACAAGTGATCATAGGATGAGAGTATGCTACCTGTTATAAAGATGGTAGATGTGATTGTGGAAAAGGTGATGATGGTAGAGGTGATTGTGGAGACCAAAAGGGTAGGAGAAGTAGGTGGTGATGAGGGATTAGAGTTTGTAATATGGAAGAGAGTGATCAATGAGTTAAAGAGTAATGGTAAAAAGAAATATGGAGGTCAAGAGGGAGAAGCCAGGGGGTTAGTAAGATACAAGAATTATATTTCAAGGAAATGAACATGATGAGAAATGTAGATTTTATTAGTAAAACGATCAAGGTAATGATACCATTTATAGTTAGGAGCATAACCAAGGAACTCACAAGGAAGGAACTTTGTTGTGAGTTTATCAAATCTAGCTGCTCTAAGAAAAGGAAAACAAGCATAACCAAAGATACAAAGATTATCAATTCCAGGGGATGTATATAATAAAAGTTCATGAAGGGACTTATCTTTTAAGATAGATAAGGGAAGAAAATTAATAAGGCAAACTATAGTAAAAAAGGTTTCACACTAGAAATGCTTAACAAAAGATGCTTGAAGAAGAAGCAAGATACCAATTTCAGAGATATAACAAATTTTTTTATTTAGAAATACTATTTTTGTAAAGGGTGTGAGGACATGATATGTGAAAAAGGATACCATATGTTGTAAGGTAGTCAGCGAAGAGTCCTTTGATGAGTTCAAATGCATCATTACATCGAAAATTTTTAAGTTTAGTTAAAAAAAGATTTTCAATAGTGCTTTTTAAAATTTGAAACTTTTATAAAGCTTGAGAACTTTTATTAAGGGAGAAATTAAGTATATCGACTAAAATCATCAACAAATATTATAAAGTAACATGAATCAAATAAAGAAAGTGAAGGAGAAGTTCCTCAAATATCATAATGAATGAGTTCAGAGGTTGTATAAATATTCTAGAAGATAAAGAAAAATGAATATGACAACTCTTTCCTTGAAAACATGAAATTAAACTAGACACTTTAAAAGGAAAAGACTTAAATAAACATAATGGAATTTGTCTTGGTTGTAAGATCCTTTTATCATATAACTAAAAAGATCGAACTAAATTAAACATGAAGTAATTTTAACAAATTTTACAATAGAAAGTAAATCTATAATAAAGTCAGAAATAATGAGAATATCTCGCAAGTGCAAAGGACGATAGTGTGTAGGTAAAATTAATACACCAGTAGAAGAGACAAAAAGAGCATTACCACTACCGACCACCACTTGGCTGGTCCCTTGATATGCTTAAATTGAATTAACAAGTTGATGGTCATTTGTTATATGGAAGGAAGTAGTTGTATCAAGTAACCACTTAACAAGTTGATGGTCATTTGTTGTATGTTGGTTGATGACAAGTCAGAAGTCTCTGTACAGGCAAGAGAAGCTTTGCCCATAATTCAACAAACAATATAGGGCTCTTTCAAATTTCCATATCATTAACAAAAGACTCGCACTCTGGTGGCAATCCATTCAAGGTGAAGAGGACCAAATCATCTTCAAAAATTGGTTCTCTAATTATAGAAAAATCATCGGTGATTGAGGAAATTGAGTTGAGATAATCAGTTATCAAAGAATCACTTTTTCATATGGTATGTACTTGCATCAAAGAAGATATTGTTTGATCGTGATTTGTTGAAGAAAGTGGCGTCTAAGAGTCATCCATAGTTTCGGGATATGGTACAACCGAGATCAAGAAATGCTACAACTGGAGAGAGTGTGGTTGTCAAGTCATCCATAAACGAGTTTGTCAACTTTTCTTTATGTTTTTACCCTTTTTTTTTTTTTGTTATGAAAATTTGAGTCTGTCGAAAACATCTCTGTTACGTAAAGATAAAGTTACGTATTATTGGACCTTTTCAGATACCACGTTATTTGTGCAGGAATGATAACATAATAAAGATCTATATAATTAAAAGAAATCACTTCTTCTTTTTAAATTAAAGTCAAAAATAAATTTAATATAAAATCAAAAGATAACAATTATTGCTGTATACTAATTATTCACAACATTATAATTAGTCGGACCATAAGATTAGATGAATATTTCTACAGATAAAGAGCAATATTTGAAGGTGTATATATAAACAAACTAATTTTAGAACAGAATGACGACATTCACAAACGTTTGCATCTCCGTTCTCATACGCTTCTGTTCTGTCTGCAGACTAGGAACCCATAAAAGAAAGATTTAAGAACCCAACAAAAAGTTGAAAAATTTATTATTCAGAACCAACCCGAAAGAAAAATTAGTTGCCCACTAGAAACAGAAGAAAAATGGATTCCTTATTCTGAAGTGGGCAAGAGGGGATCTCCAGTTACTGAATTACTATGTTGCTTTCCTGTCAGATATGACAGAACCAAATAGAGTGAACCTGCAAAGAAAAAGCTGAAGAACCATGCATTATTGTAGATGCCTACAAATGTTCCTGAAATTGTAGGCACTACTCCAACCTTGTGCAAGAAACCTGGTACGACTGGCAATATCCCAATTACAAGAGCTGCTATTGCAGCCCAGTTATAACCTCCTGAATAGAAATATGCTCCACGAGGACTTAACGTGTACAAGTCCTTAACATTTAATTTTGTCCTCTGAATTATATAATAATCTGCCAAGAGAACCCCACCAATCGGACCCAACAATGCAGAGTATCCAACTAACCACGTGTAAACAAAGCTTTCACTTGATTTCAAAAGTCTCCAAGGTTGGAAAACAATACCAAGCAGGGCAGTCAAAAGAGCTCCTCTCCTGAAACTGAACTTTGAAGGGCTAAGATTGACTAGTGCATTTGCCGGTGCTACAACGTTGGCAGCAATGTTTGTTGTGATTGTAGCGAGACTGATTCCAACAATTGCCAGAATCATTGTTGTGAGCCCTCCAATTTGGTCGAGAAGCTGAATTGGATTAGAGATCACACGACCAAAGATCACTTTTGTCGACGAGGTTACTGCTAGTCCAACGAACGTAAATGCGCCCATAAAGATTGGTAGACCCGCTTGGCCAACAATTTGATCAGTCTGACTTTTGGCATATCTTGTAAAATCCGGAATGTTAAGGGCAAGAGTTGCCCAGAAGCTGATATTAGCGGTAAGGGAAGGGAAGAAAAGAGCCCAAAACTCTGATGAAGTCAACTTTGAGGACAAGGAAAGCATATAACCAAACCCACCAGCGTTAACATATGCCCAAATAAGTAAACAAGAAGTAAGTGCAATCAGAATAGGAGCAGAGTACTTCTCCAGATCTCGGATTCCTTCAATTCCTTTCCAAACGATGCCCAATTGAGCTAACCAAAAGAAAATAAAACAGGCAAACTCTAAAGGTGAAGTGCCAAGCCAAGGTAAAACTCGAGACCATGAAGATTCTTTGATGAACTTTGGTAAAAGAATGAATATAGCCTCTCCACCGATCCAACTCTCAATCCCATACCATCCACAGCCTACAAGAGCTCTAAGTAGAGTTGGAACATGAGCTCCGCGAATCCCGAAAGAAGATCTAGCCAAGACAGGAAAAGAGATACCATACTTTGCTCCAGGATGTCCTGTAAGTACTAATGGAACTAAAAGTATTAAATTGGCCACAACTACTGTGGCAATTCCTTGCCACCATGCCATGCCAAGATCAACAAGACTACCAGCCAAGTAATATGTAGGCACACCTACCACAAGACCAATCCAAAGGCTGGCCATTTCCCAACCAGAAAAGCTCCGTTGACTTGGAGTAGTTGGTTTAAGATCATCATTTGTAAGCGTTGCATCGGGTTGGAAGTCATATTCCTCGGGTGAACTAACATTTTTGGATTGGTTAGAAGCCATAGGGATCAAAAGTGTGCATTTTCTTGCAGGAAGACAAGAGGGAAAGTGGTTGGCTGTAACACTTTTGCTCGTACCATGTTTAGCATTCAATTTCGAGTTTATGGCGAAATGAGAGACTTTAGATCCAAAGGAAAGAGATGAAGTGGGGTGGGGATGCAGATGGGGATGGAGATGGAGGCTAATACACTTGGACACCATGACTTGTCACCAAAAGCAAAAGATCCCAGATGAGGATTTGAGGTGAGGAATCTGTGGCTATGAGTTATAGAGAGTTGTGTGGTTGGCATTGTCAGTCTCTTATTTTCTTCCTAAGCTCCAAAGAAGATTCAACACTACAAGTAAGACCATAAACAAATAGCTGGAGAGATTCCGAATCCTATAATTGATCATGACATTAACAATAGTTTATGGATGACAAAATATGAAGAAATCGTGTTCTAAATTACTTATTGGTGGGAAGATTGGGCTTAGCAGCACCTAATCTCCACTGTTTCTACCTTAAAATATTCATTCATTCTAACTTAAAATCACATTAAATTTAGCGATGTAAGTATACAGTACTTAAGGTATAATTTGCTTTTCAAATTTATCACAACATTATATTAAATTTAATACGGCTTTAGTAGATTGTGTCTTTCAAATTTATCACAGCATTATATCAATTTTTTAAAACAGTTAATGGTAGTTTAGTTGGTCAATTTTGATTGTTTGGGTCGTTGTCTCTCTTACTACAAGAATAGAATATGTTCTATCCGAGTTGAATGTAGTAAATTAAAAAAAAAAAAAGGAACGCATCAGCTTTAAAAAAATATACTACATTCAACTCGGATAGAACATATTCTATTTTAGTTTGTCGAAGGACTATTTTTTCATAGCATTACATGGCTACAAGCTAGTTTGATTCTTTCAAGGTAATTCCAAAGGTATATTTTCATAAAATTGTGAATATCATATTAAAATTTATATGGCTTTTAATATTAATATGATAATTTGGAACATTTTTAAAATTTAAAATTTCTATTTTTATATAATTAAAATTTTGTTTTATATTATAGTTAAAATTAAAAATATTTTAAGTTTTAATTTAATAGCTCAATTTATTAAAATTAACATAAAATATTTTATTATTAAATATAATAACTATTAGCAAAAAAATATAGCTATGTTTACTTTTTTAATTCAACTTTTTTTCTTTTCTTAAATTACATCTTTTACTTTCTTTCTTTTTTTGAAAAAAAAAAGGTAATATGATTAAAAGCGACGAGAATAAATCTCAAACAACACATTAGGCATATCAACCCATAGACGAAACCAGCCATGGCGAATAGAGTTACGCGCGAGCAGGTGGGCACACCTATTCTCTTGACGCCTAATCCAAAAAACCTGAATATCCGGCCTAGAAACAAGAATGGCCTTATAATTGGACACGAGCAAACCAAAGGCAGAATTATCCTCACACGAGGAATTAATAGCGAAATATAAGGACTGACAATTGGTAAAGACACAATCAGGATCAAGTAAAGAATCAGAAGCGTAAAGTAAACAATGCCGCAAAGCAAGGGCCTCCGTCACTGCCGCTTGATTACCACCTTCCTCATAGCCAGAAATGGCTAAAGAAAAGTTGCCTTCTGCATCTTCTATAGCCAAACCAAAACCCACAAAATCCAAAACTTCAAAAATAGCACCATCAACATATGCAAGCCAAGATGTGTGTGGTGTACTTGGGCCAAGCGAATGGGAGCCACACCAGCCTGGACTCGTGTCGCTGCTGCTTGCAATGTTGAAGAAGCATGCTGGAACTGCTCCAGCATAAGGCGAGCGGACTGGGTAATATGTAATGGATGTGGCCTGGTATTGGACTAGAGGAAAGCATTTCGTGCCGCCCAAAGTTGCCTTGCCAGCATAGCACCCAATTTGGCCCTCCGCTTTCCTAAGGAAGAGAAGAGGTGCAAGAATAGATCCTGAAAAGACAAATTCACATTAGTGAAATTAAAGTCGGCTAGCCTCGAAACATCTTGGGCAACACAACACGTAACAAAAACATGGTCCACAGTTTCCTCATCAGGGCAAAACAAACATGGCAAGAGAACATTAATCCCACGCTTTGTCAAATTATCCCTAGT
>JAOQMQ010000005.1:31309170-31322560 GCA_027563845.1 Erythroxylum subrotundum | reverse complement strand
ATAATATATTTGAATAATAATAAATACAAATTATATAATAATAATAATATTTATTAGACATAATGATAATAATAATACAAACTATTGAATTACAAACCATTCATAATAAAAATACCATTTAATTACATCTTCCTAATAATATTAAAGACCAGGGGCATATTCGTCATTTGCACTATTTTGTGTCTCTGTCCCCTACAACCAAACACATCTGTCCTGGAGACGGAGACAAGATTTTTTGTTCTATCCACCATCAACCAAACAGCTCATTGCCTCCAGTTTCTGTTCCGTTCCGTCTCCAGATTTCTGTTCCGTTTCTTCTCCAGCTATCGGAGACGCTATCCAAACGCAGTGTTGTAGTGTGGATAGCCGAGAAGGTGGAACATATTCTATATTATAATTTGTATTCGTTTGTTGTACATTTGCATCTTCAAGTGGAGGAGGCCCATAAACATTTAACTAAATTCAGTTATTAAAGACGAGGCCTTCGATTACATTTCCTACAAGGAACGGAACGGGTCTCTTCTCTTTACTGAATTGTGAAAATAACTCTTCATAAATATGTTGCTAACTTAATAATTGGCTTGATTTGTCTACGCTCAAGTAAACTACGAACAATATTAATTGATCAATACCTTATTATCAAATTTTAATTAAAAGAAATTATTAGATTTATTTTAATTTATAATAATTTATTGATCAAAAATTATTAAAATAAATTGAATAAAAAATAAATTCGGAACTTAGCAGTAAAATTAATAATACGATTTGTTATAGGAAACGTTTTGATTGGGAAGAATGGTCGGTCTTTCAAACAAATAATAACTAGAAACAAAAAACAAGCAAATAGAAAGCTTCGCCGCGTTACCTTCTTCAAGGATAAGTCAGGCCACAGAGTCGTCGCCGTCGTCGTCGGTTTCGTTGTCGCTTCTACCAGTGTCCTCGCTTTGCGATCTTGATCGCTTTATCGGAGGATCGAGAATTCGATTCAAACTATGTTCAAGTTCTGGTATTCTCTTTTGATTGTTCTTTTATTAAGTTGAATTCGTGGTCGTTCAGTTGATCAATATTTCGATTTTTTTTTAAATCTCGATTGATTGTGCGTTTCGCGAATATATGTTTCAAAGTTACTCTCTTTAGAGGTGACATGCCTTTTCAGCAGTGGAGTTGAATTTGATTCTTGTTACCTGATACTGCAACTGTTCATATTTTAGGGTTTCCGTAGGTTGTCTGATTATGCTAATCTATGTTTGGGTTTAGCAGCTTTTTACATGCTTCTTTCTCTTTTTTTTTTTCTTTTTTCTTATGATTATAACTGAACCTTGTCCTTGCCATCATTAGATTGTATGTTTACTGTCAATTATATGCTCATATATGTTCATTCGACCCCGGCTTTATAGGGGTTCGCAGGAGCAGCAAGGTCAGCCAAATCCACAAAATGTTCCTTCACAATCTTGGCACCCTCCATCTGTAGTTAGCTCCTCGAGTTCGTCTCGCCCTGGAACACCAGGTAGCACTTCATCTAGTGGCTATAGTGTACAAAGGCCAATTGATCAACATCAGTCTACGTCACATGTCTCGCCTTCTGAGGCTGCTGGTGTCATTGCTCTTCTGAAGGATAAAAGGTGAATTACCTGTTTAAGTGGCTGCATTTTTTAATATCCTTGCACTGAAGAATTTTCTCATTATTTAATGGAATTATTTCATGGCTTGCGTGACAGCGCTATATCATGATTTTATGGAATTATATTTTGTCTGTTGCTCAACTGTTTTTATTGACTCCTTTTGTTGAGAAGTTTATATGATGCATCTTTACTAGATAAGAGCAACCCATGAAGCGGCCACCATTAATCCTCGTGTAATCCAATATGCATGCTTTGACTTCCTTTTCCGTTGCTTAATCATCATGAATTATCAATTTCCATTTCTGCAGTACTCTAAATTAATGATAAGTTTGGTACAATCAACACAAAAGAAAAAATCTATACTTGATGTTGATGGCATGCTTTTTGTTTCCATGTTTCAATGGTTGTTAAATTCCATTTTAGTTGTCTTTTCAAGATGCGTATTTTTTGAAGCTGTATCCCTTTCGCTAAATCTAAGTATCAAACCATATGGTACATTTATGATCCTTAATTGACTTTTCTTTTTCTGAAATTTCATTGCTTCTTGAATGTATGTCTTAGTAAATCCTATGGTGATCTTGACTTTCTAAAATAATTGGCATTCGTTGAACCATCAGGTCTTGTCTTGGAATCTTGTATTTCATGTCTTCAGTGAATTTAAGGTTTAAGAGACCTGGTTATTCTGATTGTACCAGAAGTCATCTGGTTTTCTGTCTTTCCTCTTTTTTCTTTGATTTCCTTTTTTACTTGTTCTCTGTCTCTTCCTCTTTTTTCCTTTGATTTTTGTTCTAACTTCCTTTTTCTCTTTTAATGTGTCTAGTGTTGATGAGCTACGGAAGTTATTGACTGACAAGGATGCTTACCGTCAGTTTCTACTTTCAGTCGATCAAGTTAAAATGCAAAACAATGTAAGTCCTAAACTTTACCTCTCTCTGTCTCGTTTTTTTCATCATACAATTCTTTTGTCCATGCATCGTTTTGCGGAGACAAGAAACTGAAACATCTGTATTGTGATTATCCAAAAGAAGGGAAGCACAATTTTTCATATCACATTAAGGCTGGATAGGGTTTTGCTCAAAGATATTCATTATGTAATGATATGATATATTGAAAAGTGCATTGTGAAATTTAATATAAAGCACAAGTAATAATCAATGTAACACTAGTAATGATAATGAGTATCAATAGAACATCTTTTAATTTAACATTTTTTGTAAACTTACTATCATACTTTTCTTATTTAGTTTACCCTGTTAAACTGTTTGTCTTTATCATATTTATAATCCCTCCACCTCACATAAAGCAGTAGCAACTCGACTTCGATAGAAAAAGGGAAAAATGTAGGTACATCTTCTGTAGAACCTATGTTTAGGAGGCTTTAGAGTTTAGGAAAATTTCTGAAATGTTGTTACATGTTAAAACTTTTTTACATTCAGTCAATAGACCTTTTTTTCTAATTATTTTCTAAGGTGTATAGACTGGAATTTCAGGAGCACAAAGGTAAATATGAAGTCCCTCAACAAGCATTCTAAATTTGCCCATCTTCTTACACTGCCCTCTGTGAGAGGCAGAAGAGAGAAAATTAGGAATAATATGCATCTGAATATTTACATTACTCCCAAAGCACTTAGGACACTGCCCACTTTCCTGATGTGAGGATTTATTATGATGTTGTTGATAGAAGAAATAACTGTTGTTTGATATGGGCTGGCATAAATCTTATACTCTTTTTCTTGTATTGAGGAAGAAACAAGTTTACTACTGTGATTCTTACTTTTTCATGTCTTCAATAGGTGAGAGATGAGCTTCACAAGGAAACTGTGCAATTAGCTAGTAAGTCAAAGGTTTTACTCAAATTTGGTGCTTTTTTGTTTATGAACTGGAAGGCAGATGGTAAATTTCTGATTTCCAATCAATAGGAGAAAACTTGGAAAAGGAACCACGTATAATGGAGCTGAGAAATCAAGTGAGTTTTTTAGGTTATGTTTGCTTCCTTACTAAGTGATCATATCAGCAAGTGAATTTTACACCATTCACCTTTGTCTTTTGTTATTTCAGTGCAGGATAATTCGAACCACTGAGTTAGCTACTGCTCAGGAAAAGCTAAACGAGCTGGAGAAAAAGAAAGAAGAAATCCTGAGGTCGTGCTCTCCTGCTGCCCTTGTCCAGAGGCTTAAAGGTACATGGTACACTAGTGTCGTGGTTCAATCTTACAGTCTTAAAGATAAGTGGATACCACAATTTTCAAATGTGATAATAAGACATATTCACACTTATTTTCAGAGGCAATGGATGAGACAGAAAATGAATCTGACGCGTTGCATAGACAGCTGCTAGACAGGGAGATAGATCTTGGGACCTTCGTGCAAAAGTATAAGAAACTCCGCACCACATACCACAGGCGGGCACTCATCCATCTCTCTGTTAAAACGTCTCCAACAGCATGATCATAACGCACACATATTGCACATGATAATGATTTATTACCTTCTTCTTTTTTTCCCCTTTTCGTCCAAACTATCCACCAGATGTACTTTTGACGTGTTTCATATTTCATATTTTCTCTAATACGAATCGTGTATTTCTTGTCGATTGCTTTTATTTCTTCCTGGTGTAAGTGAGCATATCTTGACTATGGGCACGATTTTGACGCATAACAAATGACATCACGTGGGTTATTGAACTCGCATGATGTCTATATGCAACATCATTATTATAATTCATAATGAAATATTTGTCATCGGGAACAAATTCTACATGGATGCTTTTTGGCAATTAATTGCTAGAAAATCTTCATCCCCGTAAATTTACAATTTTGTAATTTGAGTAATATAAGTTGATGGGTTATTAGGGATTGAATTTGATTAAGTTTGTGTGAGTTTAATTAGGATCTGAATTTGAGGATTTTGACTGGGGCATAATTAAAATACTAATAAGAGGAATCTCAATAGTCAAAGATATGATTAAATGTTGTTGCTATTGTAATTATTCAAATTCGTGGTTTTATTTGAATTGTTATTAACCTGCTTGCATTGAAGTGAACAACTGTGTAGCCTTTGTGTTATATATTTCATTGGATTTATAATTTGTGGCAGTTGAAGATTAAATTTTCACCATCTCAAATTTGAATGATTATCAGATAGTTATATAGGTCTTCCCTTTTGATTTGATTGAGCTTGCATTTAATTTTGGATGTCACTTTGTCATAACTATTTAGTTATTACTTGATTGTTATTTTGAATGGTAATCTATACTTGATTTCCTAGTTATAAACTAGTTGGTTGATGAACTTACTTAAAACCTTATTTTATTAATGTTGATATTCCAAATTCTTAACTGGGTTTTTTGCTCAAAGTTAATGCTTCTGAAGTATTGCTAATTGTAATAGTAATTTACTTATTAGATGATTTTTTGTGATGATACTAATTTACTGGTTCAATGATGAAAGTGAGAAGATTCCATAGAAAAAATTTGATAAATAGATTAATTTTCTTTGACATATAATGGGATACTATCATTAGCTTGCACGACAGGACATTTGTCATACTAGTAGATATATGCTATCACTATACATGTAAGCACTATAATAAATGATTCTCTCATATCTTTTCTTTTTATTTTTATTATGCATGATTAATTTTATTATAATGTTGTTACAAATTTTTTAGAGAAATGGTTGGTACATCTGATTTGTGGTGGATGCTTCAAATTAAAACCAGAAATGACATAAATGTAGGAGATATATTGTTTAAGTACTGAGGTAGATGGGATTGTATTAGTTGATTTCATGCTTAAGAGGTTAAGGTATAGGAAAGTATGAGATTTTACCTATAAATTCCTATATTGGTCATTTGAAGATGGTCTAAGGACACTACAAAATGATAATGATGATAGGAAGTTTATACAAGTAATTGAAGATAGATTAGGTGTATTTGAATGGAGACAAGTATCCCAAATTAAGTACATTGAATGACCCCAAAGTTGAAATCCGCACAAGGTAATTGAGGGTGACGATGGTCCAATGTGACTAAAGGAAGCTTTCAAGAAGCTATTGTAGCTGTCATTAAGGAATAAATTAAGAAACACATTGAGACACCCATTAGAGCACCCACAAATGCATATTTGGAGCATCCACTGAAGTAGACAATAAAGGATCAAATTACTTAGATGACCTAACATATAATGATAGTCAGTCAACAGATTTCAGTTAGTTACGATATTTAAATGAAGAAACTACAGATGCTTCATTAGAATGTGGTATAAATTAAGATTTACCCAACATGAGTGAGTGGTGTATGGGTGTTCAAAATGTTAATTTAGGGAAAATGATTTTGAGTCAATGAAGAAGATCTTGGTATCCTAAAAGGAACTTCAGATAATGAGAAGAAGAAATAAAATTTTCCTTACTTTAGCGCTTTCAGTTTAGATAATGATAAATTTGTTTTGAAGTAGAGAAATTACGTCATCACTTTTGAAAGGCTTTGAAGAACATGAGTATCTAAATAGATTTCAATTATATGTACATAGAAATAAAGGGTCAAGAGTTATTGTAAAGTGCAAAAATAAATATGAATGGAGAATACATGTAAGCCTTATACAAGATGTGCATGCAATTTAGATTAACACTCTAAGACATTCACTCTTATGGTAGAACATTTAACAGAAAAAAGATTGATTGTTGGTAGGTTACTAACAAGTATTGGACACATTTCAGAGATAGTTCTAGATGACATATTTTAGGGTTTGAAAAGGGTTATTATACGAGATTACTAATAAGAAATTTCAGAATCAAAGCATAAAGAGGTATGCCTTTCAATTGTTACTTAGAGATGAAAGGCACAATATGGGAATTTAAGAGGCTACTTCTTAACTATATAGGAAAGCAACAAGGGTAGCTCACTTCACATTAGATCTCTTAGTGGAGTATTTGATTTATGCTACGTTTTTCTTGAACAAATGATATCAAGATTTGTTAATGATTGTAGACCAATTATATACTTTAATATTTATCATTTGAAAACAAAATACAGTGGACAATTGGTGACATTCATTGAAAGGGATCTTAATAATAACATTTTTTTTTCTTTGACTTCGGTTGTTATAAGATTTAAAAATAAAGAGAGTTTAAAATGTTTTTTTTTGTGATGTCTACTTAATGACATTGGCAATGATCAATCATAAATGCTCAAGAGTGACAAATAAAAGGTAACATAATGAGATTCATTAAGTTTTTTTTCTTAATATAACACTTTATTTGATGTTAAATTTGTCTTAATTATATGATGATGGGCCTGTATTATTTTAGACATCTTTATTCTAATTTATAAAGTAATTACAAAATTTCTGCTATTTAAAAAAATTAGAGATGCAGAGTAGCTTCTGATTATACTCAGCAAGGGTATAAAAAGGAAATAAGTAAAGTGTAGAGCATGAACAAGGATGCACATAATTGGTTAGAAAATATTTTCTAGAAAAAATAGTGTAGATCTGCCTTTAATAGTAGGTACAATAGTGATTTTCTGTCTAAGAACATCGTTTAGTGTTTTAATGCATACTGAAGAAATGCAAGAGACAAAGCAAAACTTGGTTGGAGGTGATGATAAGAGAAATCATGAAGAGATTCTATCAAAAGAAGCAAGAGATGGTTGCATACAATGACTATATATATCCTAATACTATGTCAAATATGGAGAAAAATAAAAAGAGGCTATTATTTATTTTGTTCATTTTATAGGTAGTTTTTGTTTCTCTTTATATGTTTCTTAATTGCTTAAAAATTGACACTGATAAATTAACTTATTTTGTAGGTGATGTAATTTTTAATTTGAACATTATATAAATGTCAAATACTGTGAACCTCGTAACAAATGATTACACATATAGGAAATGATAGTTGACTAGGATTCCTTGTAGCCATGCAATTTTAGCAATCATTTCAAAGAGAGGAAATCTAGAGATTTCTGTACATAAGGAATACAAAAAGAAGACATATATAAGATGTTATTGGAAGAGCATAAATATAGTGCCAAGTAGATAGTTATGGCTAGTATATAGACATATGATCAATCCTCCCACTTATAAGAAAATAGCTAAAAGGCTAGAGAGAGAGAATAAATGAAGTTAATAAAGGCAAAAGATTTCATCAAGAATTGGAGGAAATGTCTAGATGCAAAAACATTGTACATAATTGTATAACTTGTAAGATGTCAATTCTTAAGTCCATTGACATGAGGTCAATCTTAATCTTCTATATTTGTAAACTTCCTCATAATGTAATGATGATGAGTAGTATATATATTTGTAAACTTCCACATAATTTAATGATGATGAGTAGTAATGTATACAAGTGACAACATCTTATATCTTTTCTACAAGGTCAAGTGTATGTCTTCTCAGGAAAATGTAGTACTCAATACACAATAAAATAAGGATACGACACTAATTCAAGAAACATAAACAAATATTAAGGAAACTAACAATTAATTTGGAACATTTGGCATTTCAACAAGGTTCACAACATGAGAAGGAGTTAGACTAGCCAAAATAATAAGTAAAACATAATTCAAAACCTTTGTACTTGGAGGTAGACCGCCGAATTAGTTGTATTGGTATGTATAGCTTGTAGTCTTATATATTTATAACTTTTTTAAACAACATATGTCGTATGTTTTCGTGAACTTTTGGACAACCCCACGTGTATTATTAATGATATTTTGTATGCATTGATATTCTTTTGGACAACTCCATGTACAATATTAAAGATTATATATATATATATAGATATGTATTGATAATCTTTTTGACAACCTTATATACATTATTAACTCACATTTGTACATTTTGAAGATATTTTATACAATCTTATGTGCAATATTAATGATCTTTTGAATGCATTGATGATATTTGACTACTATTTACATAGTCACATGTGTAATGTCTAGCTTTAACCCATTATTATAGACCCATATGTAATGTAGATGATCTTTTGTTTGATATTTTGTATTAATTAATTTTTAAATGGTCATATGTGTAATGTTTAGTTTTCTCCTTTTTTGCCAAACACATATGCACTATCTTTCGTCTATTCAATATGTTCAGAGCCATGTGTTTGTACATATAAACTCCAATGTCTAGTTTTATCCCATTTAGGAAACATATACACATTAAATAAAGCTTGAGCTCATTTTCGCTAATTTAAGAAATAATGTTCATACACTTACTATTCATTAAAAGTAATCATACATAGCCATTTTAAGGTTCATACATTTATAAAGCTTTAACTCATTCCTATTATTTGTATATACAAATTCTAATGGTAATACTAAACGTAGTCCAAGATAGGATCATCAAACTTCATACTGAACTAAGTTTATTATCATCTCACTTATGTTCATTGCAAATCATTAGCATGATCTTTTTTCTTAGTGTATTTGTAACATCTACACTTCTAGGAGTAAACTTTTCATCATACTGCTAGAAGAAATTGCAACATTCTTTTTATTACAATAAATAATAAAATTAGTTATCAATTCCTTATAATAATCTTTTCTTAATATTAAGTAAACTATGCATAGAGTTTACCCCATATTTTGAATATTTAAAGGACCTCCTTCCAAATTTCTTCATTATCTAAGAAATCTATAAAGGAGTCTTCAGTCTATAATTGTAATATATATAGAAACAATAAATACTTGCTATTATTGATGTAGATGATTCTATATATCAAAAATATTTTATTATACTGACTCCCCAAACTTTTTTGAATTTTTACTATTTAAACAATCCTTAAATTGTAGTCTCTTAGTTAATAAAAGGAAGGCCAATAATGAGCTCAAAAGTTAATATGAAAGATGTAAGGCACTGATCAAAATGATTAGGTGGCTTTTGTCATAGTTAATCACTAGACCAAAAAGATTTTTGAAGGTCTATAGAGAATCCATTAAAGCACTTATAACTCTGTTGTATGTTATATGAAAGAGGAATAAGTAATTTTTAAAGGATAGACTAAATAAATTAAGCTTTTGCGTATGCTTTGGTATTTAAAATTAGGATCCAAAGACATATTATGTTTAAAAAACCCTATTAACACCTTTATGCATAGAATGAAAAAGTAAGGAGATATAAAGTCACCTTGTCTCAAATCCCTACCCCTTTTGAATAGATTGGTTGGCTCTTCATTGATTAGGACACTGAATGAAATAAAAGTTAAGTAATTCCTCAACCAATTTTTGAATTTATCTAGAAACTAAATACCTCAAGCAATTGAAGAATGAAGTTCTAACTTGTTAAAGCAAAATCTTTATGGAATTCCACCTTTATAACATAATTCACAGGGGAGTTTCTTTTTGTATAACCTTTAAAAATTTCTTAAGCAGTTAGCACATACATTATCACCAATTTATCTGCCTTCTAAGAATGCTCCCTGAGTTTCGCTTATCAAAGGATTTAAAACTCTCCTCAAACTTGTTTCCAAAAGTTTATAAATGATTTTATATAAGAAAATACAAGATAAAGGCATAAACTCACTAAGGGATCCAAGGTTAGGATTTTTAGGAATTAAAAAAAGAATGTCCTATTGATCTCTTTTAGGAGCTTTCTTTTCTCAAAGAATTTCAGTAATACTTTTGTAATTATATTCTTAACCAATATCCAAGATTTTTTAGAGAAATGTCCATTAAGACCATCAAGGCATGGAGCTTCGGTAGCATTCAAATCAAAAATAACAATTTCAATATCTTGAGTTGTGAAAGGGGTTGTTAAGGAACTCTATCTTCTCATCTTTAAACTAATTGTTAATGAAGGAGCTTAGCAATTAAACATATGAGCTACTACTAGCAACCATACCAAAAGAGTTTTTAAAGAATTTGTAAGCTTCATCCTTAAGGCCCTCCTGAAAAGTGACAACTTCATCATTTTATCTTATTAGAGAGATGATTTTGTTAACATTCTTCCTTGCCTTAACAGAGTTATAGAAAAATCCAGTATTTTTATACCTTTTTTTCATATAATGAACTCAAGCCCTTTTCATAAGGAGTATGTATCTTTATAGCCTTTGTGTAAACTTCAACAACTATTTTCTCTTCTTCTATCAATTTAAAGTCTCTACGCTACTGGTAAAGTGTCTCTTGAGTTATAAGCATTTTATTCCTCAGATCTGTAACATTTTGACATGTACTTGACATTCTGTTAGCATTTAGCTCCTTCAATTCGTGTTTAATTAGATGTAGGTTTTTAACAAATTTGTGAAAGTTGTGGCCTTGGATCTCTCATGGCATACATCTTATACTTTCCCCATTAAATCCATTTTACTCTACTAAAAAATTATTAAACTTGAATGGACACTTCCTCCTTTTTTAAGGAATATATTTTGAACTTTGATTGGAGAATGATTTTAGAACATTAGGCTTCCAAAACTAGCTTTGCCCTCTGGTAATTCTTCCAACCATCATTTATTAAAGTCTTATCCGACTTCTTCTTTAAGTGCCATTCAGAAAACTATTTGTTGCTCCTAGATTAAAAAAAACATCCTTAGAACTATATTTTCCACACACTCCTTGAAATCATTTGAAAAACTCCTCACGTATATATACCCCTCAACTTCTGATTTATAAAAGATACTATTAAAGTCCTTTAATAGAATCCAAGGGCTCTAAATCGTTGAGTGGATACTGCCTATCTTATCCTATCGCACTTTCCTTTGAAATGAAAATTTTGAATCATAAAAAAAAGTAACCAATGCTTTAGTATCCTCCTAAATAAACTAAGCTGAGAGATGCATCATCTAATCATTGTACTCCAAAGTTTTAATTCTTACTATTCTTAAATCAAAAGTTATTATTATGTGACCATAGTGCTGGTGTTAGTGATTTGACAAAAGAGATTATTAACTTCTGAAAATCTTTAGTTTTGTAACATTCTTTTAACTAAGCTTAACCTTTAGCTGTTTTGTAATCATTGGTTTGCCTTCATTTACAAAATATTTTAATGATAATTGCTTCTTAGGGCAATTAATACCCCTAATATCCAAGATAATATTGACATTAGGAGTGGTTTTGGGATTTGGATCTTTGGATCCATTCTTTCTTCCTGACTTCCCTCTTGTATCACTCCTTTGTTCATCCTAACTTGGCTCCATAACTTCTTCACTTAAAGGAACATTAGACAGACCAAATTGATTTAATTGTGGAAGAACCTCTACTTGTTCTGCTTCACTATACTTTCTCTCATTGATAATGATGCCAATTACTTTTTCTACAACTTCATCAATTAAAGCTTCTTGCCTGGTATCTTCTTTGGCTTTCTCTTTTGGGACCTCCTTCTCCTCACTTCCTTTTATTATTATCCATTCAGTTGTGCTTACTACTTGTATTCCCTAACTATAGATATCATTTTACTGAGAGTTCAATTAGGGATGGGATTTTGGTCTGACCAATCTAAAGTCAACAGGTTCAATCTGAGTTGATCGAGCTTTGGGTTAGGTTCAACTTTTGAATTTTCAAGTTTCAAGCTACTTCGCCCAACCTAACCTGAAATTTAAAAATTTTAAGCGAAAATGGCATTATTTTGAGTAAAACTATGTAGTTTTTAAATTCTAAATTAAGAAAAATCAAGCATGAGTCACAAGCCTCAGGTCTAATCTGACTTCAGGTCAGGCTCGAGCTCGAACATAAATTTCTAGGTTAGCTTAAGCCTGAGAAGGCCTAAGCTCAGCTCGACCCAATGCCAAGCCTAAGTCCATTCCCAACAGCTCTATAAAGTCTTCTCTTACAAACTTCCTTCCAGTAGGCCTCCATTGCTTGCCCTATTGTTTAAACAATGATTTCCATTAGTAGGACAACATGATGGAGATCTCACATTTTTTTCATCATTCCCCATTATTATCAGGTGAATACAATCGAGTAGTCTTTTTCCGACTCTTCACTTACGCATAACCTCCCATTACCAATCATCTTTATCCTAGCTATTGTCTGATTTATGCAGCTTACTAATAAACTCAGCCCCTTAGTTAACCACTATTCTAGTGGTACATTATTAATATTTATCCAAATTGGCTTAATCTTGATAGAATCTTAAACTTTGTCTCTAAGTTATTTCATTCTTCAGTTGAGACCTCTAATTGAGCCCCTCTTGATGGCTCCTTACCTCTCAGATGACTCTTTTTTCCTTCATGTATCTCTTCTTTTTATCTCAAGAAATCCTAAAATCTCAACGAACATAGGTCCAAAGCAGTACTGTATTGGTCCTGTATTCTTCACGGACACTAAAAATCTTAATTTTCGTGAATATTATCACCAATATGAGTCATTAACATATACTTGTGTTACGATTGTGTTGCTTTACCACTCCTTCTTCCCAAACACTAGAATTTTTCCATAATAATCACCACCAATATGGGTCAAGAATACATTATTATGCTTAATCCGTGTCACTTAGTAACTTGATAAATTGTACATTCAAGAGTTCATCTTAAAAGCATAGCTCTGGAAGGGAAAAACATGGATGCATGGTTGTGTCATATTTCATAACATAAGTCCATATTTGACCCATATTTTTCGTATCATAAGTTTTTCAAAAAATAGAATATCAATCCTATCCATTGTGAACCCTACTTAATCATTGAAAGTGGCAGTGGATAGTGGAAATCATATTGTATGGTGAGGAGATTGAAGGTTCTTATTGAGTGCTACTGTTGGTTTTTTTTATGTGAAAGAGAGATATATGGAGAAGTTTCTCATTTATTTCATATCAGCTTTGGGTTTAAATAGCTG
>JAOQMQ010000005.1:31272184-31299284 GCA_027563845.1 Erythroxylum subrotundum | reverse complement strand
TAACTATAATAAAAAATATAGAACATATAATAATAATAATAATAATAATAATAATAATAATAATAATAATAATAATGATGATTGATTGATTAATTATTTAATTTAATATTTTTCTATAATTTATAAATTAATTAAAAATTTTAACTTTAATTTAACAATTTGTAAGTTTTAAAAAAATTAAAATTGAAATGAAAAAAAGTCATAGGCATGACATAAGAGTGTCACACCTGTGACACTTATAAACATAATAAAAAGAGTCACAGGCGTGAAGCATGTCTGTGACACTTGCTGTCACGCCTGTGACTCTTTTTATTATGTTTATTCTGTGGTGCTTAATGTCTGAAGCATGTCTGTGACACTTGATATCATACTTGTGATACTTAATGTAACGCGCGTGACAATTATATTTTTAGAGCAAAATAAATTAGATGGTAAATGATGTTTAACAATTACGGACGCTCTCTTAAGGTCTGTGGGTATTCTTTTTTTAGGGCACAATCGTCATTAATGTCCAGTTGTTACTAGCTAAACACTGAAATGTTTCTATATGGGAGCTTTTTAATTTTCAACTTATTGGGTTAAATCAGCCAATTAATATTTATATAAAATGCTAAATTTTATATTAAAGTACATGAACATAAGTATTGGTCAATGAGCATATTGATACTCCTTTTTCTTTCCCTTTATTTTAGATTGTTTACTTATAGTGAAAGGTTTTACATTGTTATCTGTTAAAGAGTACTTAAAATTCTTTTAATAATTTGTTTTGATAATTTTGTAGCTTTATATATGATATAATTGGTAGTTTATGCCTTACAACGAATCGATTAATTATTGTTTAGTGATTTAATTATTTAAAGACATTCTTATCTTATACATATTATATGTATATGATAAAGTCTACGAGATAAATGTATATTAAAAATAAAATTATTATGAGGTTATAATTATAAGGTTCATATTACATTTATATCATCATCATCATCATCATTATCAGCACCCAGTTGAATCCCGCATCAACGCGAGGTTTGGGGAGGTCTGATAGTAGCCTTACCCCTACCTAAGTAGAGAGGTTGTTTATGGTAGGCTCATATGCAAATGTGATATGAAGATATTTCAAAAGATATAGATATAAAAAGGATGAAAAATAAATAAAGTAATAATTTTTTTTGAATAAAGTAATAAATATTAAAATTAAATAACTTTGGACTCAAAACTTTGGAGGGCTGGCGGTTAAGGCAATGGCGAAATCGAAAAAAGGGTGGGCAAATCATGGGAACATAACCAATATGGGAAGAAAACATGAATAGATTAAACCAGCATACAACAGAGGACAGATCTAGAAGTCAATTAGATCAACATAATACAACAACATTATCAAATAATCACAGATATGAGAATCAAAATAAAAAACACCGATCTTTTAACGTAAACGAAGAAAGCAAATTACCTAGAGAGAGGAGGTGAGAGAAGGTCTGAGATCGTAAGACTAACAACTAAATCTAACAATTGTAAATGGCCAAGAGTGGCCGGATCTTAAGGACATAACATGTTTATTAAAAACTAAGAGTGAGAGATAAAGAAGTGCGACCACGATACTCACAGTTGCTTGTAGATATAATAATGGCTCCTCAAAGACTAGTAAAGACACACTAAAAAATCTACTATGGTCTACCTTGAATGCCTCTTTTCTGATGATTCTTGGGCGGCTATCCAAAAACCTTACAAAACCCACATGTAGAGACTTTTGGTGACGACAACTCTATCGCTGGGGACACCTTGCTAAAATTTGTTTCACTTCATAAAATTCTCAACTTTAGTAACACAGCCAAAGCATTAACTCACATGAGGTAGAAGTACTCAATAATGCAACTTTTTCGATCTTAAGCCCCCAAAATCTGGACATTAACACACAAAAGAGACGTAGTCTACCTACTTTGAGTTGTCTAAGAAAATACTCGTGTGCTTCACAGGACTTAAGGAAAGCCCAAATTCACAAATGCCACGCAGGATGCATTCAGACAAGTTCCTTAGTAGGTTAAATCCAAAAACAACTTGAGAAGATTTAGTAACAATGAGGTCAACTAAACCAATTTGACTATGAAAACTAGCTTCCTTGAAGCAAAATCCGAACTCTCCAACGACAGTGTTCAAATAACATAACACAAAGAAATCAAACAACAAATACACAACACAAAGAAATCAACTTTATCACTAAAAAACACATCCTATATTATTTATATATTTTTCCTAAATTATTTATAGTCATTGTTTTATTAAAATTGGACATTAATATAATAAGCACACGTTATGTTTTTCCTTATGAAGTAAGTAGTCGAGCTTATAAAATTTTTTTAGAGATACTTAAATAAATATGTTGGTGCTTGTTATAAAACAAGTTCACTAAACTAATCTCATATGAGATATCTACTTGAAACATTACTTATATATATATATACATATATATGAAAATTCTCATTGTGATGATCGTATAAGTGATCTTTTAACTTGAAATCTCCAAAATATCTCATATATGGATTAATACATTTTGATACTACTTATGACATATTCTAGTCAAGGTAGCTCAATTAATAGTTATTGTATATAACATGAACTATATGGAGGCAATTGGATGATCCATATATGCTTTATCACTTTAAAATGATTAGGGAGAATGTTTCATTATCCTTGATTAGTATTTTGGAAATCCTTGATCAAAGTGGAATGATTGTTTGAAAATAGTTTTCAAATGTCACTAGTTGAATCAATTACTAATGAAGGAGAACTAACATGATTAGATTCAAATATAGTAGACATTAATTTCATGCTTTATTTTTAACTGGAACATTGTATAATAAAATAATTAAATTATATGAAAAATCATAGAAAGGTTAGTTAAACTTTGACATACTTAAATATTTAGATAATCATGATGTGTTGCTAAATATCAATCTTGATCTATAAATATAAAATATTGAATCAAAGAATTAAAGATAAAATAAAAGAGTTTAATTTATTTAATCCTAAATATAATTTATATCAATTTCCAACACATTTAAAAACCTAATGGGTTACAAACAAAGAACGAGTTGAAGAGAGAAAAAGAGTTTCAAATTTGATTTGATTGTAAAGTTTGAAAATCTTTATGATTAAATATAAAATAATTAATAAATAAGAACAAATATGAGATATTGGATCTTATTTATACCCCAATAGTATTTAATTAAAATTTATTTCAATTACATTACTAAAATGTTTAGATTCCAAGAGAGCTAGGACTTTTAGCTTAACTATCTACAACAGTCATAGAGTTCTCTCAACACGTTTTATAGATACTATTGGAGTCCAAATACTTGTGCAACTATAGTAATTTAGATGAGTCAATTTTAGAAACGATTCAAAAGAAACAACAAAAATGATCAAGCTTTGGAATAAAATATAAATTATAATTCATGTTTTATTATATTTTATGTCAATTATGTTATATAATTTAAGTAATCTTGGATTCGGGAAATCGTACAGAAATATTTTTTACTTACTATTATACTGCATGCAAGATTAGATTTCGTTCCGACTTCTCAACGATAATAAAAAAAGTATTGATACAAGTACCCACAAACTTGATTATGACTCTATATTATGATATTGTACTAATGAGTTAATTTATTGTACTTGTATTTATTTAGTTAGGATTAATAAATACAATAATTTTATTATGAAAATTTCAATTTTGATGCATTTATATGGCCGTTATTATTTTGTACTTCTTAAAAATACTTAACTTAATCATTTTTTTAAAAGTGTAATTAAAGACCTTAAACTTTAATTATAAATAATAAAACTTAAAATACATAATTTACAACTCTTTTTTGTTGTTGAAAATCTTATATTATATAGCTTCAGTAGAGTATAGGAAATAGGATATGTCTAATCAATATAAGTAAAGATACAATTCATTTGCAAGTTTACGTTTTTAATGGTATATTGAATTATAAATTTCAAGGTTAATGTTTATCTGATGAAAAATTAAAATTTATAATATTTAAGTATATTTTAATAAAAATTAAATTGTTAAATTGTTTTTTTCTATATATCTTCTATTACATATGCATATATGCATGGCCTTTACATAAAACTTTACTTATGAATTTAGAATTACTAAATATATAATTTTAATATTTTATTATTAAAAGATATTTAATATGCACATACTTCAAAATCATTAAAGAACACCAAAATTTTAAAATTTTGATATATTTATTAATTGATTTTGATTTTATAAATAGGTATTTATATGATAGGGATGATCATTAATATAATATATTTATTTACATTAATATTTCATCAGCACATATCAAATTTCATTTTAAAATTTTGAGCTTCTTGTTGAATGTAACTCAATTATGTATGTATGTATGTATATATGTATGTATGTATGTATATATGTATGTGTGTGTGTATAATATGAATTGTCTTCTATTTCTTTGCTTTTCATTAAAATTTTTAAAAGTTAGAATTATTTCACTAAAAATTTCAATGCTAATAAATATTTTTAACTGTTGTAAATATTTTCTTCTATGTCCTGCATCATTTTTTTTATGTCATATCTGTATGTGGGTCTACCGGAAATAACCTCTCTATTATGTAGGAATAAGGCTGCGTACTATTGACCTCTTCAGATCCTGCTTTACTGCGAAATTTCAGACTGGATATGACGATGACGATGACAATGATGATGACGATATGTGACTGAAATTGAGAATGAAAGAGGAGACAAAAGGCCCTGTAGCCATCTCTTTATTTCACATGTAAACATCTCCTTTCTTGCCAGAAAGCAGAAAAAGTCCGCTCTCTAATCTGCAAATCAGCTCTTTATTACCAATGTGTTATACTAGCACTGAATCAATTGAAGTGGCCTACACTCTTACCTTTTCAATGCATAAAATTTTGTTTAGTACGGTAGTTGAACTTGGAAGTCTATCCATCCATATCATTTCCCTCGGTAATCAAAGTATGAGCTAATATGATTAAACGTGGGGTTAACGTGGAGGGTGGGATGATCATCATTGCTAATTGATTCCATTTCAAGCTGGATTGTTTCTTGAAAGACTTTAAACCAATCCTAAAAGTATGCATGACCACGCCCCCCTCTATTAAGGGAGGCATGTTATATCCTCCAAAACGTAAAACTAACCTTAAATTCTTCATAATTTCAGGAAACTAATGCGATTAAAGAGGATAGATCCAAATCAATTGTCAAAACTAAAGAGATTGGTTGCTTGTTTGAACATGGAAATGTTTTCGTGCATAAGAGAAGTAGCAGAGCTATACGCCTGTACTAAACTTCAAAACCCTTGTTATGTTTGCGTATGAAAGGTATATTTCTTCAGTGAGTAGCTTTTCTCTTGGTCTTGGAGTTGGACTGCCAAAAGGTGGCTTTAATGGAGCCAAGTTTAGAGTCGAATTTCGTATTGGAATTAAATTAAAATTTTGGCCATATATCAAATTAAATTTTAGCTTTAATTTGACTAAGACTAAGAAAATAGTTATTAAAAAAATAATTAACTAAAGACTAAGAAAATAATGACGAAGCTTCCCAGGTAGAAATACTTCACGTACACACTTCCATAGATCCTTGAATCATCATTGAGTAAAAGATTACTTGTGGGTCTTAATCAGAGAAAAGGCCACTCGGTCCAACGTGGCGGAGACCAGTATTTCCATGGAAGGACTCTAACCGCCTTCACACTCTACCAATAATTTCCATGGAAGGACTCTTGGGTCAAGCTCGATACGCACCGTATCACACTATCACTTAGCTTTCTAATTTCTAAAATTAATTTAATTTTTTAAACGAAAAATTAAAGTAAAAAGGTTTTGCTTTTTAGACATTGCGGTTACATAAGATTATGTATTTAGTTTTGCTTACGTGCACTTTGGACAATTGGATCGAGGATAGGATATCCTTGGGTTGAAGTAAATTACCCTTTATTTTAGATTTTGATAGTAAGGGGTGTTTTAGACTTTGCACTTGTTTGCATAATAGTTAATTACACGCAGTGGAAGTAGCCAACTCTCTGTCTGAGTCTTAAGCATCCACCTCTCACGCAGTCTCGCGTAGACGCCTTCTGCGTCCTTACCACTCGTGACCACACTTTTATCTTCCTCTCTCTCTCTCAAATGCTTCAAACCAGGCATCACCACTGCCTGACTTTCAAGAATTAGAAAAACCCACCAGAAATGCTCTCTCTTTGGTACCTCTTGATTGTGACATTAGCATTAGTTGCGCCCATGTCAGTGGTTCACTCTGCTACTGTTCTCCCTCTCCAGAGGGTTTTGCCTTTGGAGCAACGTCTGGGGTTGGAGCAACTTAAAGCTTGGGACAGAGTCAGGCATGCCCGCCTCTTGCAGAGCTTTGCTGGCGGTGTTGTCGACTTCTCTGTCCAAGGAACCTCCGATCCCTACCTCGTTGGGTATTTCTTTCAATCTTTTTAGCTTCTTTTCTGTTTATATTTGATCTTTCATGGGTTTGCATTGCTTCTTGGAACTTTTGCAACTCTTTTGTTTGATACTTAGTCAGGTTCTGATTCTTATACTTTCCTTTCACTTCCTTTTCTTTTTTTTTTAAATTTTTTTATTCCTAATTTTCACGATCGATTACTGTATGAGGTTTTTATGGACTGTTTTATTTGGAATTGGCAAGCCTGTGGACGTTTCTGCCATCATTTTCTTTTTCTGGGTCAGCATTCAGAAAATGATTATAGATTTTTTAACACAGCTCACAACTTGGTTAACCGGAGTCCAATTTTTGGATACTTTCTGCTAGAGCAGTGGAAAGGATGAAAAACCCCAAAAGTGATATTCTTTTGTTTGCTTTCTTTTTCCTTTTCATCTTCTGTTTTACATATTTGCAAATGAAACAACATATAGTTTGTATTCTCGCTTTGTGATAAAATTTGAATTGTTTATTTCCTGTGTTTGTTATGCCATATGACAATATAATTATTGACTCATTCTGTTTTTGCTGTTATTTTTTCGGGTGTTCTTTTCTATCAGGGTCGGTGGATCTTCAACACCCTTGTAATATACTTGGTTCCTTCTGTTTTCCACTTATTATAAAATGCTGGTTTCTTTATAGCAGAATTTGGGGCATTGAATTTGATTATATTCTTTAATTTTCTATCTCTTGTTTTTGTTTAGGCTATATTTCACAAAAGTGAAACTGGGATCTCCTCCTAGAGAATTCAACTTGCAGATTGATACTGGAAGCGATGTCTTGTGGGTTACCTGCAGTTCCTGCAGTAATTGCCCGCAATCCAGTGGCCTTGGAGTAAACCCTTTTCTCTCCGTACTTAGCCTTAAAAGTCAAAATAGTTTTTTTGAACTTAGAACTTGATTTCATGCTTATTCTATATTTTGTAGGTTCAGCTCAATTATTTTGATACTACCAGTTCATCAACTGCTGGACTAGTCCCATGTTCAGACAAATTTTGCACATCCGCTGCTCAGACGACAGCAACTCAGTGCACTTCGCAGAGTAATCAATGCATCTACTCATTTCAATACGGAGATGGAAGTGGAACATTGGGATATTATGTGTCCGATATATTCAGTTTTGATGCTATTTTGGGAGAGTCATTAACTGCCAACTCCTCAGCCCTTGTTGTATTTGGGTAGGTAATTTCTAAATCATAATAGAAATGAGGTGTAACAGAAGCATTAAACTCGTAAAGATTGTTGTTTGTACTATGTCTTCTGTTTCTTGTCTTATATTCTCTTTGATCCTACAACAATTTTTTTTAGTAATTTATCTCTGTACTGATGGTTCTGGAAACAGGTGTAGCACCTACCAGTCTGGGGACTTAACAAAGACGGATAAAGCAATTGATGGAATTTTTGGATTTGGTCAAGGAGAGCTGTCAGTCATATCACAGTTGTCATCTCGAGGGATAACACCCAGAGTATTCTCTCATTGCTTGCGAGGAGAGGGCAATGGAGGTGGTATTTTGGTTCTTGGCGAGATTTTGGAGCCAGGCATTGTGTATACTCCACTTGTCCCATCACAGTATGTTCTACTGATTTCTTATGAACCTCCAGCAATATTAACACTGCACCTTCAATACTCTCTTCACCTCTTTGACCCAGATCTTGCATTTCATAATCCTCATTCTGGAACTCACATCTGATTTGTATGACTTGATGTTTATCCGGGACAGCCTGAGCTAGTACTTGCACCTTGGGGTTATATATATATATAGATGACCTAATAGGTGATAGATCCCCACCAAGAGTGTTGCTTGAATGTGGACAGGGAAATTTAAAAGAACAGTTCATTATGTCTAAATTGACTGTCCTTTTGAATTTCCCTGGCTAAATTCAAGTAACACTCTTGATGCGGATCTATCACCTACTAGGTCATATTGTCCATCTAGATATGTTTTCCTTCTGCATGAGGATAGAGGAGAACCTCTCAAATATATCTTAGTTCCTAACTTTGCCCCCGCTCTGCATTTAAGTAGGGTCTTACCCTCCTTTATTCTTGTTTTTGTGCTAACTTAAGTTGCAACTAGAAAAGTGTGTCTAGACTAACTGTTTCATCCTAAATTTTCAGGCCCCACTATAATTTATATCTCCAGAGCATTGCTGTTAATGGTCAACTGCTGCCCATTGATCCTGCAGCATTTGCAACATCGAATAATCAAGGAACTATCATTGACACAGGCACAACTTTGGCATACCTTGTCCACGAAGCTTTTGATCCTTTTGTCAGTGCTGTAAGTAATTGTTCCAGTCAAAGTTTAGATTAAGTAGAAGAGACAATTACACATTTCTCTCCAAAAGCCACTTGCTATTGCATCTATGAGTCCTAGAGAACATGAACAACTGACTTTCAGTATGTGAAGACTCTCTCATAGAATGCATCATAGGCTAACTAGATCTCATTCTGTACAATCGAAGGTCAATAGCCTAGTTTGTTATAAATCCTATCCTAGTTTAACTCCTTGCTTAAGATGATCTTCAAAAAATTGTTAAACAGAGTAAAGTGTGAAAATATATTAGTTTTTTTATTGATTTCTTACGTAAAGTTGGCATTAAAAGAGTAGAACTTGGGGTAATCTTTAGATCCTTTGGTGAAACAAGTATATTCAGAGAGGTTATTACGTGTGATGAAGAGTCAGGTATTCATTTGTATAGAAGTTTGTTAGCATTAGAAAGACACTATTTTGGAAAGGGATCTTGGGAGCTGAAGGGATTAATCGAGATAAAAGGGCTTATAGGTTCTCCCTGTTAAGTGAAGAAATTGCTAATCCCAAGCAGCTTGATGGTGATTTAACATGATGTATACTTCATGAATTGGATTTATTGAAATGATTTATCTTGAGCTGCTTTCTTTTGCTGTGAAGTTGACTTGCTTACTGAATGTTTAGATAACATCCGCTGTCTCACAATCTGCAACTCCCATTATATACAAAGGAAACCAATGCTATCAAGTGTCATCCAGGTTCATTCTTTTACTTTGTTTCTAGTTAATGTTTGTCTGATATGCTTGCCACAATACAAATTGTATTTTCGGCTGTACTTTGTATTGTTTCTTTTTCGTGTTTTCCTTTTTTCGGTTCTTGTGAGTTGAGCAGCAATTATCTTTCATATGCAGCATCTCCACGATATTTCCTTCAGTCAGCCTTAATTTTGCTGGTGATGCTTCCATGGTGTTAAAGCCTGAGGAATACTTGACACATTATGGTTTCTATGTAACTTTCTTTGATTCACCTTTGGACAATCATTTTATTTTGTTTTAAGCATCTCAATGGCATTGCATGAAGTTTGATAGAACCTATTTTATTTTAGCAGGATGGTGCTGCAATGTGGTGCGTTGGTTTCCAGAAAGCTCAAAATGGAGTGACAATATTAGGAGGTTAGTCTGAACTAGAGCTGGATTCTTTTTCATTGACCAACTAGGTTGAAAGTGTGGCTGGGAGAAGACTGATCTGTTTGTCAGTGAGTCATGTGTGATATGCATTGTTAGTAGGGCATTGTTGTCCCCTCCAAAACCTCTTCTCCCTGTTCAACAATATCCCCACGCCCCGCGAAAACCTCTCCTCACTACCCTAGGCACCTCTCCAAGAAAGAAAAAGAAAAAGTAAGAGGAAAAGAAAAATGGTTTCAGTCTTTTCATGATAAATACAGAAGAATTACATGGATTGGCTGTGCCTCTCAAGCATTTAAAATGACTACTTGAGTTGGGATCATGTTCTTGTGAACATTCTTCTTTATGTTCCTATCAAATCAAAAGAGTGATCTTGATGTGATGGAAATCTCGTAGCTTTAACAGAATTATGTTATGACTGCCTTTTTTTGTTTTTTTGGCTCTCGACCTTTTAGTTTTATGGCTTTGATCATCTTGTCATTCTTCAATTTGCAGATCTTGTGCTGAAAGAGAAGATATTTGTATATGACCTGGTTCATCAAAGGATTGGATGGACCAACTATGACTGTAAGTTTTATTATGAATGGGTTTTTTTCAGTTGAACACTTCATCTCCTCTATCCATGGTAACATTTTCCCTGTTGATTTGTGTTCTCCCAGGTTCCTTGGCTGTAAATGTCTCTGTAACTTCTAGTAAGGACTTCATCAATGCTGGACAATTGAGTACAAGCAACTCTTCAAGAGAAATGCTCTTGAAGATGCTGCTACCTCTGCGCATTATGGTTCTCTTAATGCACATACTAGTGTTAATAAAGCTCCAAATTTTGTAATTGAATTTCAGGCTTAAAGTTCATTCTTTGTTCGCGATGCTCCTATAGCTAGTTGCCCAGTAAGTAATTGTTCTTTGCCTGTAATTGGTGATGATTGGAGCATTTTGATTCTATTCAGCAATTTTTGTTGTAAAGGAAGTATCGTCCATCTGCAGTGATTGCCTTAATTGTAAAGTATCGTTGTATTCATGTGTCATGTTGGTTTTGTACTTGTACCCCAATCCCATCCCCGTCTAATATAGAATGGCAAGTCAATCTCTACTTGCCATTTTTACCCCTCTCTCTTGTAAGTTGTACCCGCTCAAGTTGAAGACGCAGCGATAACCCCCCCGTCATTTCCAAAGAAAAACTAACCGTCCCCAAAATCCCGAGAATAAAAAGAAACTAAAAGGGTTAGGGATTACTGGGTTTTATAGTTGAAGGCGAACAAGCGGTAACGCCGCTCCTTATTAACCCTTCATCGTTTTCCACATTGAAGGCTTTTGGTGATTCATGATTTGGCTAGGTCGAGGCAGGCAGTATTTATATAGTTGTTTTAGTCTCTCTCCTCGACTTCCTTCTGCTACCCGATTACCAATTCGTCACCTCTCTACCAAATTATTCGTTGGAGGTGCCTATTTTTCCCCTGTTTGTTTGTATGACCTAAACATTTTGCATCAAACTCAGGGAATGAACATGTGTTTCAAGTTGCAGGGCTTTCTTATGATACTAACGAGAACGTTTTAAAGGATGTTTTCGGATTGCATGGTGAGATAATTGAAGGTAATGCTCTGTTCTTTGGGAATTTCCCTTCCCCTTTCGTCCACCCATAAAGTCATAGAAATTACATGGTTTATTTTGGCAGTTAAAGTTATGTGTGATACCGTGAGTGGGAAATCAAAAAGATATGGGTTTGTGCAATTCGTCTCTGAAGATGCAGCAAGCAGAGCTTTAAAAGGAATGGATGGTCAGGTAAAGACTTTTATTTTCTTAATGATTAAGATTCCTATGTGTTTCTTTGTTCTAAGATAAAAGAGGTATTCGTTAATTCATTCACTTTCTGGTGCTTTCTAGTTGTTGGATGGCAGGAATATCCGTGTAGAGTATGCGAATAAGCAAATTTGATTCCTCCAAAATGTACTTCAACTTTGAATATAGCATCCGAGTAATCCTTTTTGTTTGAGAAAGTCTTCCTTTTTCTAAAATCTGTGAAGGAGAGTGTTTTCTGTTTGCAAACAGTAAGTGCAATGCAAGAAAGCAATTGCCTGATGAATTGGATGATGGTAACGCAGAGCCAGAAGAGGTCTGCAGAAGAAGGTTAGGATGCATATCCAGTGAGAAGGCTAATGAAGAAATTAGGCATATTTTGTTGTTGGATGGATGAAAATTTTAATTCATACAGTTAAATCTTTTTCTCTTTTATTAACTTATGTTGAACAAGATGCTGTGATTTAATTGTATGATTTAGGCATAACTACATACAATTGGCTTTACAAATTTGACATATTTATATTTGATCATCTGATTCACTCTTATTTTAATTAAGGCTGTGGCGACGACGATGATCACGAATGATAATGTTAATGTGTTCAATAAAGTTTGATTTAATTTTTGAATTAAAATAATATTGTTTTAATTTTTAAGTTTAACATTTATTGGTGAAAGTAAAAGTTATTTTAATTAATTATATGAAAATAGGTTATTCTAATGGTAAAGGTCAATGTTTTGAATTAAAATAAGAAGTTTTAATGTTTAAAAAGTTTAAGTAGACCGTAATAAAACGTACGATAATTAAATGAAATTAAAGAATTTAAAATATTTTAAAATAATATGTCATAAATTTGGAGTTTAATTAAAAGAGATTGTTAAATAAGCATTAATCAATTAATTTTAATTTATAAGAATTTATTAATTTACAAAAATTAACCAATTAATTAATTAAAAAATTATTTTTTAACAATAAAAATAATTAAAGTAAAATAAATTAAAAAATAAAAGATTAAACCGAAAAATTGAACTGCTTAAAATCTTTACGGTTTAATCAGCTGAACTAATTGAGTTTTTTAAATGTCAGGAAAGATTAGTCTTTTTTAATTTTAGATCCCAGTTAAAACCAAATATCTAAAAAACCAAAATTTAATTTTGCAATTTCTAACCGGACCTCCATTTGATAATAGCGAAAAGGAAGGATGCGTCACCGAAGCGTGACGTAACGTGTACAAATGCGCGTGGTAGTGTCTCCCACCTCACGCATCCGTTACTGAGGGCTCTACCTTCTTTGCGTCCATGCAAAATCTCCGTTCACCACACCGCACCAGACCACTCCCACCCTCTCTCCAATTCCCTTTAAAAAGTTCGTCTATGCACTCTCTCGTTAGTAATCCTTTCCTTTTGTAGTCCCAAAAACCACTGTAAAAACAGAAAACTAGAAACGCCACTCTCTCTCTCTCTCCAATTTCTCACTCTAGCGGTTGTTTGCTTCGTTTTGGTTGTTTCTTGGAAACTGCATTTTCTGAATTTGAGGAACCGATTACAATGGCGACTCCTTCGACGGTTTCGACGACAGCGCCTGCGTCGCTCTACGTCGGCGATCTCCATCCCGACGTCACTGAAGCTCATCTATTCGAGGCCTTCTTCGAGTTCAAGAGCCTTGCCTCTGTACGCGTCTGTAGAGACTCATCTTCCGGGAGATCACTCTGTTACGGTTACGTCAACTTCGACTCTCGTCAAGATGGTAATGTTGCGTTTGTGATGACTGTCTTTCGACGTAGTGCTGACTGATTTCATATCCTTTTTCTGTTTACGAGCTTATTATTGAGGATTTCTAATTGAGATGTTGTTTGCATGTTTCTGTATTGTTTGCTCTCTTTGTTCTATTAATCTGTGTATTTTCTGTTTTGTTCGCGGGAAATTGAGAAAGAATTGGAATGTTTGGTGCTGGTTTTGAGCTCGAGTAGTATGGTTCATTAGACTTCTGTTTGTTTGACTGTAATTCGTTTAATGCATGCCAGAAAATGGAGGTTAGCTTTCGATTTTTTTTATATGTGTTTTCAATCATCTCCTCATCTGTTGATCATCTGTTCGACTTTCTTTATTTTTACTCCATTTTTGCTACCTTATGCACGACGTATATCTTTCATGAGAGAAACTTAGAAATAAGGGACGATTTTCTTTTAGCTCCTCTATGGCCTGTTTAATTTGTTTCTCGATGTGACATTTTATATTTGTCCGTTGGCTGCCATGGAATGAAATAATTGGTAATTATTCGGAAAAGAAATATTTTTACTTCCGGGAATGCACGATTAGAAATAGAAGGCTGGAAATGGAGAATTTGGAAATTCCAAAATGACAAAATATTCTTTGTTTTAATGAGGCTTCTTGATTGCATGCTTTAGTGCTCCGTTTATTAGGGGAATTACGTGTATTGGTAAATGAAAGGGGCATGGATACTCCTCGATTTCTTATTAGTGAACACTAATCGAGCTTTCCTGATTTAAGTTATTCTTGCTGTATCCAGATTTGCCTTTAACTTTTCATTTTTTTTCTTCTTTCTTACCGTATATACCTTTTGATGCTTGTCCAAACTACTTAAGTTGATGTCGCTTTCTCTGGTTTGAGTAGCAATCCAAGCAATTGAAGCAAAAAATCACACTGCCATAAAAGGAAAATTGATAAGGGTTACATGGTCGAACCGTGACCCTGATTTGAGAAAGAGTGGAATAGGAAATGTATTTGTTAAGGTATTCCTCCTTTCGTAGTATTATACATAACCACATTTTTGCTAACATAATTGGCTTTGCATCTTATATTAACATAATCATTGATAGAACTTGAGTGAATCAGTCGACAATGTGGGGCTGCAAACTTTGTTTTGCCAATTTGGTAATATTGTATCTTGCAAAGTTGCCACTTTTGACAATGGAAAGAGCAAAGGCTATGGTTTTGTTCAATTTGAATCTGAAGAGTCAGCAAATTCTGCAATTGAGAAGCTGAATGGATCCACTGTTGGTGACAAGCAGATGTAAGTGTACATTTTTCTTTTTTGACTTGTTGAGTATCATCCCAATTTTGACCCTTTGCTCTTCATGTAATATCATTCAACTTTAACATGTAGCAGATATATGTCCTACTCTTGTGTTCAATTAGCATCTAACTTGATCTTTTTTGGCATTTTTATGACAAGCTTTTCTCTATTTATTTAACATCTGAACTCATGGTGCAGATACGTTGGAAATTTTGTAAAGAAAAGTGAGCGCATTATGTCCAATCCTGATGCAAAATACACAAATTTATATGTCAAAAACTTGGATCCAGATGTCACAGTCGAGTTTTTGAAGGAGAAATTTTCCAAATTTGGAAAAGTTGCTAGCTTGGTAATTGCAAAAGACGAAAATGGGACCTCAAAAGGATTTGGTTTTGTGAACTTTGATAAGCCAGATGATGCCAGACGGGCATTGGAAGCGATGGATGGATTGGAAATTGGTACGTTGTATTTTGTATCTCCTTTTGATCTTAACTGAGGATTGGTAACACCTGTTAAGAGCATTAAAGTCTGCTGTTCCATTTTCTCAGCCATTCAATATGTTTATGTATCTGTTGAAAAGGTTCAAAGGTTCTTTACGTTGGAAGGGCACAGAAGAAAGCAGAGAGAGAACAGATTTTACGTCGACAATTTGAGGAGAAACATAAAGAGCAGATCTTGAAATACAAGGTAGTTCTGCGTCTGACTTTCTCAATTTACTTTTGCATGTGATATAGGGGAGTTTTTATTCCAACTTCCACAAGATGTACCAAAAAAATTATGGATATCTGGCATGATTTTAATGTTTCTTCTCTGCAGCATAGCCAAATAATAGTAACGTGCATATTTTGGGAACATTATCAACATACCACAAATATCATGTTGGGTTCTTGTTATGATGAAAAATTGACTCAAAGTCACCTTTTAATAGAAAAGAAGAAGATAAATTGCATTGTAGAAACTTCTGAAACAAACATCTCTCAAAATATTGGCATTAAGGTGGAATTGTAGAATTGCAGGAGCCTGATTTTATATATGTAATTATTTAAGTTATTGAGTAAGTAGGATTAGATGCGAAAATCCAACGGATCAATTAGCACAAAAAAGAAAAGATTCAGGAGATGGGTAGAAAATCACAGACTCAGCTTTCTTGATGAGAAGGTTATTATAAACTATGCTAACAAAAGATGAAGTACGTATGACTAGTTTTGCACTGATAATGATTTTAACCACAGAATTTTAGGGTATCTAGTGTTGCAAGCTAATATATGTAAATCTGAAATGTGAAACAGACATTATTCCCGCTATAAAATGTGAAATAGAAATAAATAAATCTAAATCTGAATGCATATATCTCCTGCATTGAAATATTAATGCATTTTTATCCTTCTTGAATTGTAGGGTTTGAATGTGTATGTCAAAAACATTGAAGATGATGTCACCGATGAAGACCTCAGAAAACATTTCAGTCAATGTGGCACAATTACATCTGCAAAACTCATGAGAGATGAGAAAGGAATTAGCAAGGGGTTTGGATTTGTCTGCTTCTCAAGTCTTGAGGAGGCCAATATAGCTGTTAACACCCTTCATGGTAAGTTAAGAAGCTTGTGTATATGAGACAGAGCCCTGAACATTCTAGTAGTAAAATTTAATTTCAATTTGTTTGCCCTCTTGGATACGTTTTATTTTAGAAGTAACTTAGAGTAAAGGGCTAAAATAAGGCAAAGTATACTGTTTAATGTCTAAATGCAGCCTTAAAAATTAATGGCAAGTCTAATGAACGAAATTCAAAGTAGGGTACTGCATCATGTGCATTAATGGAAACGTGAAGAAATGAAAGTTTAAAAAGTTCAAAGATTATCTTTCAAACTTTTTGAGTAGGTATGCGTGCATCATATGTCAAGGTTGATTGAATCACTATCCAATGATACATATGTTGCATGCTTACTGCTATGCTGTGAAAATAACTACTTCTTTTGAAGTTGTTGATAATCTCTCATATTGGGTAATTTTACAGGAATAATTTTTCATGGAAAACCATTATATGTGGCTATTGCTCAAAGAAAGGAGGACAGGCAAGCAAGACTGCAGCTGGAATATGCACATGTAGTGACTGGAGTAGCTTCGCCTTCCAGTGTAATGCCTGTTGGATATCCTCAACTTTACTGTACAGTTCCATCTGGTGTTGTAACACACGTACCTCCACGACCTAGGCTGATGTACCAGCCTCTGGGAATGAGTCCAGGATGGATGGGTAATGGCTTTGTACCTCCAAACAGACCAACATTTCAACCAGCAGAACTTCCTATTGTAAGCACTTTCATCTTAGCTCATCAATTGAGCCACTCCTAGCCAAGTCTTGTTTTATTAGATTTCCATATGTACCAATTTCATGATCTCATGGCATACTGAGTGGTTCAGAAATTTAGACTATAGTTGGGCTTACTTGAGACTCCTTGAGATCCTGTGGCAGATGCCAAATACTCAGAGGCAGCACAGGCAACGCAGGGGAAGGTTCAACGGTTGCATGCTTCCTGAGGTTGGTCCTCGGTCTATTTCATATATGCAGCAACGCACACTGACAGTTACTGCTTCAAAAGATCTAAGCAACCAGGTTTGTTTTTGCCTCATTGATATGCTGTGAATTCATGCTTGATCATTGTTATTGGATGCTTTGTAACTTCTGAGATGACCTTGAATCTGTAAAATGCATCTGTGAATTAGAATCTTGCAGTCAGTTCTATATGACACGGTAAATTGTTAAGATTCGTATGATATAACAAGTAGTGCCGGGTATTTTCCATTGTGGAGCTGGCTTAGTTGATATGACACAGAAGGAATCTACTCTATATCAAACAATTATTTTCACCAAACCATCACTAACTCTTTAACTTTGTTGGGTAATATCATATAGATGTTGGTAGTTGTTTTATCCCATACAGAACCACTTTAACCCTTGGTTGCGAACAACATTTGCTCCATATGCATTTGCTTGTCTATTGTGATTTGTATCAATTTGGTTGCAGTGGGGTGGTCAGAGCATGTATGTACCAAGTGGTCATACGCGTAAATTGAATAAAGGATCTGGGGCCGCATCTGCTGCTCTTGATACCAATGGAGCTGTGTCACAGGGAACAGATACGCTGAGCAGCTTGCTTGCTGCTGCCTCCCCGCAGGAGCAGAAACAGATTCTTGGAGAGCGTCTGTACCCTATTGTTCGGAAGCATAAGGTACTAGTTATCAGTCTTTTTCAAACCTATCTGGAAGGTTGTATTTGTCATCAAATTTGATAAAATTTGGGGGTCTAATTGTCTTTTCAGTTTCTCGGTAGGCTCTGGTTGAATAGCAGGAAACTATAATCTGAATGTAGTTAATGAAAGGAGGTTCCTCTAGAGGAGGATGTGAAGGGCCATTCCTAGTATTGGATAGCACTCCCACTTCGTGTATATGTATAGGCTTGATTTGTATCCTGTTAGATATCTTGATTATATAGATTATTGCTTTCACGTGAACTATCAAGACAAAGAGAGCAATCCAAACTAACACTTGCTGATTTGCATTTACCCGCAAGCCTGATATTGCTGCAAAAATTACTGGAATGCTCCTGGAGATGGACAATTCGGAACTACTATTGTTGCTAGAGTCACCTGAGTCTCTGGCAACCAAGGTGGAGGAGGCTGTGCAGGTTCTCAAGAAAAAAGTAGCAGGGCAAGGCAACCTTCATTCCCGTTTCCTGTCTGCTGAGGTTGCAGTCAACTGATAGCAAGGGTTGCCGAGTCAACATTTTGAAGGATAAGAGTTGTGCGGCAGACCTCCTTAAGAGACGATAATACTTGAGCAAATCTTCTCTCGTCTGGCCTTAAAAAAACCTTTAGTATCGTTTTTTTTATATTTTACTTTTGCTGTAAATAATGTGACAATTGTTGAGTGAACAAAGGAGAGTTATCAACGGCTATAGTAACCGTTGAAACAAAGACTGCAAACAACTTTAGGCAAATAACAGAATTTTCTCTCTCTCATCTCTCTCTAACTTTTTTTCTAATTTCTCTTAAATATTTTCGTTGCTATCAATTGATATCGAAGATCTTCGACAGTAGAAAGCACGTGATAATGATAAAGGAATCAAGTCATAGCCTCATAGGACGTGAGAAAATTAACCATGAATTTGCATAAATAGTGAAAATGCAAAAGATTACCTGATTTGTTATTGATAGTTTGATGAACAAGGTGCTGATTTACTTGAATAAGCTAGATTTAGGACTGTTCCTAACATTTTATAGGTCCGGACAAAAAAAAGGGTCTATGTAAATATGTAAACTTTAATATGCAAATTTAATAAATAAATTTGTGCACTAAACTTTAAACTAAACGGTATTAGTAGAATATAAATTGCCTATTTTTGTTAAAAAAAGGAAAGCCCACCATTTTGCATAGGGAACCTAAATAGAGCTAATCCCCAAGTTCTGATCCAACTAGTACTTGCTTGTGGACCATCATTCACGGACGAAAGTTACTTAGAGTGAGTATGATGTTAGATTACCCATTACTAACATGGTTAATGGACGATAAAAGTGATGAAAAGGAACTGAACTTGTCGTCTGTGTCAAAATTCTAGGTTATGCACAACGACTAAATCTGTTTCCCGAATTTACTTTGCTCTACCTGGAATACAAAGAGAGTAGTGGTTACAAGTAGGCTCGAGCTCTTGATGTTGGTCTCTGTATTTAGATATTGTTATATTACTTGGTTAATTATGAAGCTTAATTAAACAAGTAATTAAGCGAAGTTAGCAAACTATCATCACAAGAGTACGTAGATACTAGGAACAAAAGCGTTGGGTACCAACTAACAGATATATACTCCACCACACACTTCCATCCATGTGGGAACAACCATACTATAGCAGTGATTGAATTAGTCATTCCCGAAACGATCCATCAATAACTTAGATATTTTATATCTTGACATGAGAATCGTAGTATTCAAGTACCCAGTACTATTGATATTCTGCTGATAGTTTCACCAAATAACCCTTATCATGCTCGAGCGAGGATTAGTCTAGTTGTGGATGACTTAAAGGTACCTTCCTATAATTGGAACCATCCTAGAATATCTCGTGAGAATCCAAACCAAAAAAAAAAAAAAAACCCTCGTACAACAAAAGTTGGCCATCCAAATATAACTAATAGATTCCTTCCCGTAATTGCTTCATTTATATAGTCGAGCCCTGTCCTTCATTCTCTGCACACCTATAGCATAAAAGAGTAGAAAAAGGTACACATATATGGAAGAGTGACCTTAATACAATATCATGGAAAACGCTCTGAACTGGCAATGCTCTGATTCTTTATGAGATGATCTTAACTCACTTGACACCGCCGGCCACGCAGCTAAGAAAGTTCGCATACGCAAAAGGGAGGAAGACCTGCCTCCTTCCCCTCTGCTCCAACTGCTCTTCCTCACAGTTACAGCGTCGCAGTCATCGGTAATTAAGTCCCTGACGCCACCTGAGCTTTAGACTGGCTAGACGAAGACCCTGCGGAGATTGAAGAGGGAGATATCAATTTGGTACAAGGCGAATTTGGACTAGGAATTGAATTGTCCAACTCCCTCAAAGGCCGACTAGACAAAGGCTAGGAAAATGTGGTAGTTGTCAAGCTTTTGGGACGCCGCATCAGATTCAACATGCTCAAACTCAGACTCTACGCAATGTGGACTTTGACTGGTCCTATGAAAATTATTGATTTGGATAATGACTTTTTTTTTGATCAATTTTATGTAGGAAAAAGATTACATCAACGCTCTTACGAAAGGGCCATGGGTGATCCTGGGGCATGCCCTCTCCGTCCAGCTATGGAATCCCAATTTCCGTCCCTCTTCCGGCAAAGTCTCACACATTGTCACTTGGGTACGATTTCCCGAGTTGTCAGTCGCCCGCTATCACCCATCTATCCTGCGAGCACTCGGAAATTTAGTAGGACGTACAGTGAAGATCAATACAACCACACAACAATCACAGCGAGGACGATTTGCGAGGGTGGCAGCGGAAATCGATCTCAACTCACCCCTCCGATCAATAGTTGAATTAGGTGGAAAAAGAATCAAAGTTGCGTATGAAGGATTACCTCCGATCTGTTTCACATGCGGGCGGATCGAACGTGAGCCTGCGAGCTGCCCTTCCCGGAATTCTGCCCCTCCGGCAACAGGTGATACCTCTGCGCACCAACCAATGGCTACCCCAATGAATATACTTACGACACCAACGTCAGCTGAACATCCCAATGCGACTTACGACCCTTGGATACAAGTCCAGAGATGGAACCGTGGTACTTCCAACGGCACGATTTCAGGATGAGACAGGTGCAATCTTGCTAGTCCAGAAGGTTCCCGAGGCTCGAGATATCAGGCTTTGGCATAAACGTTGCCCCTCTTAACCCACGTCAGTCTCCATTAGTAACGAACCTTCCAGATGTGTCATCTTCTCGATCCAACCTGGGCCCTTCAAAGCAGACGCTGAGTAAGCTGCACGCAACTGGACGGGGCCCTCACGTGAATGGGCTTTCTTATCCTGGGCTGGGTGAGAGCCAGGCTGGATCATCCAAAGACCAAGCAAAAAACTCCCACAACCAAATGTCCCAAGCGTAATAGGCCCAACGCCCATCGGAACTGGGGAAAAGGCCCGACGGGACTAGAAACTTACCCATCAATCACGTGGCTATTTCTATCCCCTCCCGCCACGATTTAATCATCCACGTCAACTCTCTCGCCATACCTATGAACTAGGACACGATTTGTGGTCGAATGGAGGATGACATAAATGAAGACGCATTACTTCCCTCCCCACTGACCACTAAACATATTCTGCCCCCTTCTAGGCCATCGGACCCTAAGACTAACCTAGCCTCGGACAATGAAGGAACCATTGTCATCGACTCTCTGATGGATGAGATAACACCACATACCACGACTTCCACTAATGAGGGACAGACCAACGACGTGGTCGGCCCACATGCATCATAGAGCTTACCTTCCTTGTCGGTCTTTTTTATGTCAATATTCATATGGACCTGTCAAGGGCTTGGAGGCAAGACCTTTAAGCCAATTCTCAAGAATTACATCCGGATTCGTAAATCAATCCTCGTAGTTCTGGTCGAGCCTCGAATTAGTGGAGTTCACGTGCAGAAGATTATCAAGAGATTAGGTTTTAATCAATCCTTCAGGGTGGAAGCTGTTGGATTCTCCGAAGGCATTTGGCTGTTATGGCATACTGACATTACACTCCAAATATTGTTAGCTCATCGTCAATTTATTCATGTTAACATTGAATGGGAGCAAACCTCTTTCGACTTTACTGCCATCTATGCCAGCCTTACCTACCCGTTACAACATTTCCAATGGAAATATCTGTGACAAATTGCTCACATTACCACTAAACCGTGGCTATTGGGTGGGGACTTCAATGCCAAATTAGAAAGGAATGATCAACGAGGCGGCTCCAGCCTCCGCTCCGGTGTGAGCACTCAATTATGGGATTGTATATAATGTTGCCACCTCCAGGATCTTGGGTTTATAGGACCCAAATTCACCTGGAGGAGAGGACAGCTTCTCGCTAGACTTGATAGCATTTTCTGTTCTAACCCCTAGTTGACTTCATTCCCAAACACGACAATTACACACCTTCCATTCCTTAAGTCTGATCATCAACCTCTCCTTGTGACATTAATCCAACCTAAGCCACCTTCCCCTACCCCTTGGGCATTCTGCTTTCAATCTGCATGGTTGACCCATCACCACTTTGCCCAAACTGTAAAAGACAATTGGAATCCTAATCTGATGGAAGTTTCTAGTGCGCTAAGGAACCTGGCGGACAAACTTCAGCAGTGAAATTCCTCTACTTTTTGCAACATCTTTCAGCGCAAAAAGAGACTCATGGCTCGTCTAAGGGGTATTAAAAAAGCACTGGAAGAAGAGGACTCTGATTCTCTGCGAGACTTGGAGATGTATATACAACACGAGCTTGAACAAGTCCTCTATTAAGAGGAACTATTTTGGCATAAAAAATCCAGATGTCAATGGATAACACAAGGGGCCGAAACACGAAATACTACCATGCAGTCACAACAGGCCGAAGACGGAAACTGCATTGTAATTCCCTGCGAGACGAAAATGGCTGCGAAAGTTTGGATCCAACATATATCAGACAAATAACTCAGACCTTCCTGGGAAAACTTTACGCAACCGATCTTTCGACCCCGACACCTCTTCTGCACATCGACCTCTTTCCTTCTCTCCCTCACTGGGCTACTAACGATTTGGAAGGCCCAATCTTTCCCGAAGAAGTCAAGACAGCCTTCTTTGACATGGATCCTAATAAGGCACTGGGAATTGATAGTTTAAATGCTTTATTTTTCTAATCCCAATGGGATCACATTGGGCCTGCTATCATTCACTTTATTCAGAAAATTTTTAGACATGAAGTCTGGGAGCAAGCACTGAATCATACTATCTTGGTTCTTATACCAAAGATCCCATCCCCATAGTTGATCACGCAATTCAGGCCTATAGCCCTATGTTCAGTAATTTACAAAGCTGTTACCAAAATTGTTGTGAACCGGTTGAAGCCTTATCTAGACGACCTTATAGCCTCGAATCAATGCAGCTGTGTTCCAGGAAGGTTAATTGTTGACAATATTATTATTGCTCAAGAGATTATCCATATTATGAGGAGGAAATTAGGAAAGACAGGGATACTGGCTATCAAGGTAGATTTAGAGAAAGCCTACGATTGACTTTCTTGGGATTTTATCCAAGATACACTCATAGACATTGGGCTCCCGGACTCTTTGATAAAACTCATCATGAAGTGTGTGTCCATGATGACAATGCAAGTTAATTAGGACGAGGCACTTAGTGAGGCGTTTACCCCTACTAGAGGTATTCAACAAGGGGACCCGCTTTCGTCTTATCTCTTTATACTGTGTATAGAACATCTGGGCCACCTCATCAATACGTCTGTTTCAAAAGGCTGCTGGAAGCCTATCAAATTAAGCCCTCAAGGCCCCCCTTTATCGCACCTTTTTTTGCCAATGATCTCATCTTGTTTTCTGAAGCTTCAATTGACCAAGTTTTTGTCATTTGCGACACCTTGAGTAGGTTTTGCGCAGCCTCGGGACAACGGATTAGTCAGGACAAATCTCGCTGCTTCTACTATAAGAATATCCACCATTCAGTAGCACGCACTCTTAGCAGAGATTTGGGCTTCAAGCAGACAACCGATCTAGGACGCTATCTTGGAGTACCGCTGCTGCACGAGAGAGTCAATAAAAGAACATACCAATATATACTTGACAAAGTGCAACAATGCCTTTCAGGATGGCAAGACAATCTTTTGTCGTTTGCAGGACGCATCACCTTAATCCAGTCAGTTATTTTTGCTCTTCCTACTTTTACAATGCAGATAGTCCGTTTTCCTCGAAGTTTGTGTTACAAATTGGAGAAAATCATGTGAAACTTCTTATGGGGCTCCTCTCTCAGCAATCGAAAGATTCATCTCGTACACTGGGACAAAGTTTGCCAACCTAAGGAACTGGGTGGGCTTGAGATTCACAACATTAGAGCCACCAATGACGCCTTACTTACAAAGTTAGGGTGGGCGATGATTTCTAAACCTAAAGCATTATGGGTGTAAATTATGTCTGCAAAGTATAATTTTGACGCCACTAACATCCCTTCCTTCATTAATACTACTGGAGGCTCAATGGTTTGGAAGAGTATCAAAGCTATCTAGCCCAACGTGTTACAAGGCATGAAATGGATGATCTGTGATAGTTCCACGGCTCGTTTTTGGTTAGATCCTTGGGTTACAAATATGGGACCCCTTCTACCCCACGCAAATACTCTAATTCCCCAACCTGACCTAGATCTACATGTTCATGAATATGTAGATAATACAGGTAATTGGAATTGGGATGCGTTCCAAACTCTGCTCCCTCCATCTATTTGCCTATCCATTACGGAAATCTTTTCTCTTAAGCCCTACCTAAGGACTGACAAGCTGATTTGGGGGCCATCGAATACTAGGCAATTCACTATAGCCTCGGCGTACTCTATGCTTATGGAGCACCCCCACTATCAATCCAGTGGCCTTTGGAAGCCCATATGGCACTGGCTCGATCCTCAATGTATTCGCTCATTATTTTGGCTTCTCACGCATGACCGCTTACTCTCTAATCAACAACGCGTTCGCATCATCTTACTACGAGTGTGGACTGCTATCATTGCCATAGAAGAATTCTCACTACATGTTGTACGAGATTGCCCTAAAGCGCGTAACCTATGGCTTACTTTCCCTCTCCAAGACATCTTTCCTGATTTTTTTAACCTAACCATTCATGATTGGCTCACTTTAAATCTTCAACAGCATTGGTTGGTTTCTAGCCTTGACTGGTTAGTTATCTTTGGTATCGCTTGTTGGTTTCTATGGACATAGAGAAATATGGCCCTCTTTGACGCCCAATTCTTGTGGCCGCTTTCTCCTGCAACTCTTGTACTAACCTATGTTCACCAGATCCACCAGGTTTCAGTCTGGAAAAGTAGGGCTTGTCTTGATTCTCGACATCGATATGAACAACTTATTGGATGGTGTCCGCCTAATCCTGGGTGGGTGAAACTGAATATGATGATGCGTACAACAGTGCAAACTCCTCAGCCACAGCAGGTGGAATTATTCGAGACAGCTCCGGTGCTTGGCTTGACGGATTTGTATAGAATATCGATTAGTGCTCCTCGGTCTCGGTGAAACTCTGGGAAGTTTTTTTGGGTCTGACACTAGCTTGGGAACTTGGTTATTGACGCGTGGAACTAGAGCTGGATTCTCTCATGGTCAAGAATCTCCTCTCCGACGCAACAAACCGGACAATGTCGCTCAACTCCCTCGTCCTGGGCATCAACGAGTTATTTACCCGGAATTGGGTCGTTCTTCCTCGCCATACATACAGAGAGGGAAATCGGTGCGTTGATTGGCTCGCCAAATTTGCTGTCAATTTTAGAATCGGGACTACCAGTTTTGATAGTACACCTTTAGGGTGCGCCTCAATCCTTATAGAGGATATGGCTAGGATTAGCTTCCCTCGTAGGGTCATGTAATTTGGCTTGTTTTCTTATCCTTTGTAATTAAAAAAAAGAGTAGAAAAAGGTCCAAGTCTTTCTATATTATCTACTCTTATATCTTGCCCCAGTTTACATTAACTATAAAATGGCTTCAAAAGTGGATCAATGTGTGGTATGTTCTTGATCCAAGCCACGACACAATTTAGCTACACCAGGGTGCTCATGAGTTTATCCTTATGTCTCATCTACGTTCAGGAAATTCTTTCACACCATCATCTTCCTGTTGCTCATAGCTTGATAATGCTGTCCAATCGAGTTGCACAGTGGTTAATGGTGGTGGCTTGTCATTGGCCATCTATGAGCCTAGGCCCTAGGTGAGTATCATTTCTGCCCTGCTCCTTAAACAAATTACTCAACGTATGAACAAGCTGCTGAAACTTTCAATCTAACTTTATGAAAGTTGTATAATTTTATATCATTAACATCTTTTTGTGACTTTTATAATATGTGGACTTCTTAATGTGTCATAGAAATTACACGCTTACAAACTTACTTAAGTAGGCTGTAAGAGACCTTAACAACTATCGATACTAACCTTAATAGGCATCCCCATCACAAGTTCAATAAATAATCGAACCACACTAATAAGGATCCATTTTTCTCATTTTTTTAGCCTTAATTGTTATAAAACTCATAATTAATAATTATCCAAAAGGAAATTAAATTCAACATTCTCCCTTTTAGAAAAATATTAATTACAACAACTGTAATAAAAAAGTAAAAGTAGCTAAGAAAATTAATGCAAAGTGATCTCTTCGTGAAACACTTCTCTGGATCAATATTGTCTCTTTTGAATGTTTTTCACGTCTGGAATCATCTTTATATTGCCTCCGCTTATGTCTTTTTATAGTAATTTTTAAGATTTTGGGAGATACATGGTCTGATAAAATAGCGCTTACTAGACTATGTATACTTCAAAATCTCCAGAATTTGCAAATCTACAAAGGCTGAGTGACTTACGCAGCCAAAGACACAGTCATGTATCCCTTATATGCTTCAAATCTTCATTTTATGTCGCGTTTTTTTTCCTGAAATCTTCTCCTTTTGGTCTATAAAGGCAGTTGTAACCTATATATGCACTTGGAGCAAATTAAGTATGGTGATGCTGTCGCCTGCAACCAAATATAAAAGAAATCACTTCCGTTAAAACAAATTAATGTAGTAGCGGTAAGCG
>JAOQMQ010000005.1:31255609-31272084 GCA_027563845.1 Erythroxylum subrotundum | reverse complement strand
AAAATAAATCACCAAACTCTTGAAAAGTGAGAAGCTTCGTGAATGACTAAAGGAAGGGTTGGATTTTCTTTTATTTAGCTAACCTAGGTATACTAGGTGGCATGTTAGTGTCACTTGCCACATGTCACAATTTCACAAAATCCTTTAATTCTTTTCCAAGTCAATTTCAATTCTTCCCACATTCTCATAGCAATTTAATAAATCCTAAAAATTATTTTCCCGTGCCATTGGACAGTAATTTCCAATACCGAAAACCAATCAGTCCGCCACTTGGCGATTTTTTCGGTCCGAAAATTTTCAGAAAAAATTTCTAAATTTCCCCAAAAATGTAAAACACATAACAATCCATTCCAACTAAATTTTCGAGCACAAAAATCACATTTTTCACAACAAAATCACATTTACGCACATATACCGAGAAATGTCATGAATGCATGTACAATCATTTTCATGTGCAAATTTCACTAGTCACGTGTAAGGGTATGCATGGATATTTCGAAACAAACCTAAACACTCTCAGCCCTTTCCAAATTACTATTTTATCCTTCCCATCGGGGGTGGGATGTTACACCATTAAACTCCCAAAACGACGTCACAGCCTTCTAACGATAATACCAGAGCGTCCATACTGAATTGCATGCCTTGCATGGACCATGCAAAGCTTACGCATCACTGCCGACATTACAGTTGTAATCCTCCACCCATCGTAATTGAAATCGGATCAATTTCTCTAAGATCACACTTCCCTTTCCTCGCCACCGCAATGTCCACAAAATTTTGTGTACTGTCATTATCAATAAGTATGTGAATATGCCGCCGTTGATGCATCCCCACTAGTCACATTTGTTTAAATTCTGTCTCCCCCGAGAATCCTAACATCGCGTATATGGAGACCATGGGACAGTCTTCGTCTACACAGCCTTCCTCCAGATCTTCCGACTTTTGTTCGGTTGACACCTTTCCACTGTCATTTTCTTCAGAAACTACATATAATTGCAGCTGTCTCTTCCTGCATTTATGACATTTCATATTCTAGTTGAAACCTCCTGGTTGAGTTATTCTAATCATACACTTCCTTGAGATAGTACCACATGTCTTTAGCTGTCTTATATGGTTTTAGATTGAAGACAATAGAAGGATCCATGGTCTACAACAACCACCTCTTGACACGGGCATCCTTTGTTGTCCAATCAGCAGGTTTGGTCGGATCAGCAGGCCTACTATTAGCGCCATCAACAGTCCCCCATAATTCTTTACCCTAAACATAAATATCGAACTAAAATTTCCATGCAAGATAATTCTTGTGAGAAAACTTGATACAAGCTATCTCTAATTTCTCCATGAATACAATGTCAAGAGAAGTACCAAAATGCCATGCAATAAATGAACCAAGAACTTGAACCAACGTAAAAAAATTCACAAAGATTTCGAAGAACAAGAAACTATAAAGGGCTTTGATACCATAACAAAATAAGATTTTTGTAGAAATTCTTGGTGCCCTTCCTCTAAGGTTTCCTTCCATTTAGATAGTAATTTGTACAACATATCGTATCCCTTAGTTACAACAAATCAACTCCCTAATAATATTCCCAAATTACAGCATATCCTACTTGTTGGCGGTTATATACGAACAGCCACATATATATCTATATCTATAAAACTTTCGTTAGTTTTCTTATCTAATATAAAAGGAGGAAGTTGGCTGGTTTTATTTGGTTGTTCAGAAGACAACGAATACATTAGAATCCAAATAAGTTTTAGCTCTCTTTTTTACTCTCTGCAATTTTATTAAATCCGGAGAATTTTTTTTTTATATCCTTACTCACGTGAATCACACCATCAAATATTAGAGTTTGGATCATGGATTAACGGTGACTCTAGTAGCCAACCGTAAAACATGAATTATCAAACAGAGAATCAATCAACCGCTTCTGCATTAAAGTTAGTCCTTATTTATAAATCTACATTGATATAAGAGACAAGTTTTGCATTTACCATTGATTTGTGTATTTTGTTATGTTCATATGTTCTCATGAGTTTACGTTGAAATTGTTTTTACGAAACCGGAAATTTTCGTTTCATGTTGTTTACGGTATGAACATCAGAAAGAAAGAAGAGTGCATTTAAGACCAATGGTTAAAAGCACGACCAACAAATCCTTGGCTTTGTCAAGTTATGCACAGTAAATGCATTTAAGTGAAGTTGGTTTTACGGAAACCGAAAAGCTTTATTTCTTGTTTTTTAAGCATATGTTCAATAGAAAGGAACGTTTGTGTGCATGAAGGAAATGAGGAACAACAGTCTTTCTTGATTTTCGTTTGTATGGTGATACAAATAAGAGAGTGCATTAAATGCATGAATAACAAGTTTATGCATTTTCGTTTTAATGCATGAAAAGGAGAGTATGCATTAAATGCATGAATAACAAATTGTTTGTGCATTTCGGTTTTTGTGCATGAATACCTTGAATCTCTTGGCTTCATTCTGATACTCTTGTCTTTAATGTCTTTATTACATTAAGAAGAGATCATGTGCATGAATATCGAGAATCCCTTGGCTTCACTGTGATACTCTTGTCTTTAATGTCTTTCAAACGTTAATGCATTAAATGGGTTTCACATAAATTCTCCACGTAAAGGCTCATATGTTTAAGATCTGTACAAATGCATTTAATACGTTAAATGGTTTCAAAGACCTTATCCATGCAGATGCTGGAAATTTCTCATTCTTGTTTCAAAAGTTCATGCGTTAAATGATTTTACAAAACTTCAACGTAGAAGTTTGAAAGCTCTCTTTTTTGTTGTTGTTGTTGTTTGTTTCAAACAATTAAGTGTGTTCTAATCACTTCATGAATGTGTTTTTATATAATATAATTTGAAATATTCCATAAATATATTTTATGGATAATTTTGAATTATATTTAAAATAATATTATATAAATGAGTTTTATATAATTTTGTATGTAAAGTTTGTTTTATATGTATTATATTTTTTATTGTAAATTAGTTTTACATATAAGACTTTTTTTGGCATCTTTGTGATATGTCAAATTAAAATAGGTTAATTAAATTATAGAAATTCCTAATTCATTTTTGTATGAGTTATATAAATTTGTTTGATGTAAAATTAAAATAAAAATGTTAATATGATTTTCATAAGAATCGGTTATGTTAATTGGTTTAACATATGAACTATATATAAATATATACAATTTTTTTTGAATATGTTTCATGTGAATAATTAATTAAAAAATTTATAATTTATATCATAGGTGATGATTATGAGCTTAGTGAAATTTTCGATCTTATGATATGAATGATGATATTTTTGATAATTTAATTATTTGGAATGTACCTTATATCATGTTTATATATACTTGTAGATATGGCAAATAAAATCTTGATCGGTGATTTGTCCACCACTAAAAAATTGGATGGATCCAATTATGATATGTGACAAAGGAAAATTCAGTATCTTTTAAATGAACGAGAATTGCTCGAATATTTGACCATAATATTGACTGCGCCTTCAGTCAAAGACAAAGACAGAAACGATATTGATACTGCTAATGAGCAATATCAAGCATCCTTAAAGGCTTATGCAGATTGGTCCAACAAGGATCGTAAGGCATGTTATACTATGTTGTATTTCATGCATAACGATTTAATTGGAGAGTTTGAGGATTGTGCCACTGCTAAGGATATGTGGGACAAACTTAAGATCACTTTTGGTCAAACATCTGCTACAAGGCTTCGTGCTTTGCACCTCAAATGGATGAACTACGAGATTAATACGACTCGTAATATGGCTGAACATTTACGAACCTTGAGTGCAATGGTTCGTGATCTTAAGGCAGTTGGCCAGGCTATCTCTGAAGAGAAGCAAGTCCTGAATGTGATTCGGGCTCTCCTAGATCATACTGAGCACTGGAAGAATGTGAAACTTGTTTTGACACATAATGAAAATGTCAAAACCCTTTTAGAGATCGCTAGGCTCCTCGAAATGGAGGAGGATCGCTTAAAAGCTTATGACTCTTCCAATGTGGCTCTTGTTGCTAAAAGCAAATGACCAAAGGGCAACAATGCCAAACAAGGTCAAAGAAAAGGTTCTCGGCCTCCTCAAAGGAATGGACCAAAAGGTCGTATTGTCAAGAAGCAAAAGGCTAAAGGCTAAGGAGAGAAAAACATGGCACGTGTGAAGTGCTATAATTGTGGAAATAAAGGTCATTTTGCTCGGGATTGTTCTGAACCTAAAAAGGTACCTTTCTTATCCATAACTCCTGATTTATATGTTTGTTCTCATGCATTAGTTGCTAATTCTCTTCCTAATTGGATTGTAGATACGGGAGCAAGCAAGCACATAGTTTAGGATTGAGCTGGCTATGTGGACTTTCATTGGCATCCGGTGGGTTCACAAACTGTCGTGTTAGGAAACAGCAGTGAAGAAGATGTCCTAGGAATAGGGACATATCAGCTCAAGTTACGTGGAGGATATACTTTGCTTCTCCATGATGCTCTCTATGCACCCGGGGTGCGATGTTACCTCGTGTCTCTTGTAATTTTAATGAAATCAGGATTCGTTTTTAGTTCTAATCATTATGGATTGGATATTATGTATAATGGCAATATTTTTGGCCATGCTACATTGAAAAACGATTTTCTAATTCTTGATTTGGATGCAAGTTATGAGAATTCGTCTTCTGTTTATGTTTCATATTTTGATCGTAATTCTGAATCTATTAAATGGCATGCTAGACTTGGTCACATTAGCCAAGATAGATTGAGTAGGCTAGCTAAAGAAGGTCTTTTAGATCGACTCACTAAGGTTAAATTGCCGAGATGTGAGTCATGTTTAGCTGGTAAGGCAACCGCGAAACCTTTTGGTAAGACTTCAAGGGTGTCTAAACCCTTAGAGCTTATTCACTATAATATTTGCGGACCCATGAACGTTAAGGCACGTCATGGGGCTATCTATTTTCTCACTTTCATAGATGACTATTCTCACTATGGGTATGTGTATCTTTTAGCTCATTGTTATGAAGCGCTTGATGTGTTCAAACATTTTGTGACTGAAGTTGAGACACAATTGGAAAGAAGAGTTAAAACTCTTCGGACTGATTGTGGTCGAGAATATCTATCTGATATATTCAAAGAATTTTGTGAGAAAAAGGGTATAATACGGCAACTAACGATTCCTCGAACTCCATAACAAAACGGTGTTGCGGAGTGTAGGAATCGAACATTGCTTGACATGGTCAGGTCAATGATGACACACGCTTGTCTTCCAATTAGTTTTTGGGGAGATGCGTTGCTCACAACAACTTATATTCTTAACCGTGTGCCAACTAAAAGTGTACCTGCCACTCCATATGAGTTATGAAATGGAAGAAAGCCCCCTTTAGATCATTTGCGCCCATAGGGTTCGGCTGGTTATGTACACAACCCAACTCATAAACATGGGAAACTTAGTCTAAGAGCCATTAAAATGGTGTTTATAAGATATCCCGAACATTTTAAAGGGTATGTTATGTTTAGTGAGTACCCGAACGGTGGTATGACGGAAGTTGCTTCCCGCAATGTGGAGTTTCCTGATGATGAGTTCCCAAGCATAGGTGAAATCAAAAAGGACATAGATTTGTATGAGTTACAACCAGATACTCTCAGTGGGAGGGGGGAGAATTTAGTTACTCACCAAGTCACCGAGACTTTTCCTGCCTAAGAGAACCAAATCGAGAATGAGGTTCGTCTTCCATCTCTAAACCAAGAACCTGTGGATAGTCTACATGTTCAAAATCTCACATCTCAAGGGGATAGTGGGAATGGCTCTCACCATGATCCGAACCCCACATCTCCAAAAGCCAAGGGGAGAGATCTTGAATTAGGGCAGACAAATGTAGGTCCTAGACTTCGAAGAAGTGAGCGTGGAAGAATTCCTCAACGATATTTTCAAATCGAAGAGGAAATATTCCTTTGTACTCTTTTAGAAATAGAAGAACCAACCTCTTTTCAAGAGGCTGTTGATTCACCTAACCACACAGAGTGGATGGATGCCATAAGGGATGAAATGGACTCAATGACACGAAATCAAGTTTGGGAACTAGTTGATCTTCCACTCCATCGAAAGTCAATTGGAAACAAGTGGGTTTTTAAGATAAGGCGGATGGAAAGATCGACAAGTTCAAGGCTCGTTTGGTAGCGAAAGGCTAAACCTAAATAGAGGGTATAGACTATGAAGAGACATTTTCTCCTGTGGTGAGATTTGCCTCTATTCGCTTACTTCTGGCTCTGGTTGCCCATTTGGACCTGAAGTTGTTTCAAATGGATGTAAATATTGCTTTCCTCAAGGGTAACCTTGAGTAAGAGATTTATATGAATCAACCTATTGGTTTTGTATCAAAAGGTCAAGAAGACAAAGTGTGTTGTCTTAAAAGATTCATATATGGTCTCAAACAATCTTCCAGATCGTGGTATTTCAGATTCCATGAAGCCATTACTTCTTTTGGCTTAGTCATGATTTCAGAAGACCATTGTGTGTATGTCAAGAGAACAACAAGTGGAATTTTGTTTCTCACTTTGTATGTTGATGACATATTACTAGCCGGCAATAATATGGAGAAGCTCAAGACCACTAAAGATTGGTTGTCCTCTGTTTTTGATATGAAGGACATGGGTGAAGCTAGGTATGTCCTAGGTGTGGAAATAACAAGAAATCGCCCCAAGAAGCTTCTTAGTTTAAGTCAAGAAGCGTATATTAATAAAATCTTGGAACGTTTTCGAATGCGTTATTCCAAACCCGTTGACACTTCAGTTGAAAAGGGTCTTACCTTGAGCCTTGATCAATGCCCTAAAACAGAGAAGGAAAAAGAAAAAATGAGTAATGTTCCCTATGCTAGTGCCGTAGGAAGCTTAATGTATGCTATATTGTATATATGGCCTGACATTTGCTTTGCGATTAATTTGGTAAGTCGTTACCAAAGCAACCCAGGACCTGTTCATTGGCAAGCAGTCAAAAGAATTTTTCGATACCTTCGTGGTACTTCAGACTTGGTCCTTTACTATCAAGGTGGGGATTTAAGGTTAAGGGGATATTCGGATGCCGATTAGGGTGGTGACTCGGATGAGTCTAGGTCAACTTCAGGATATGTCTTCACCTTGAGAGGGGGAGTCATATCTTGGTGCAGCAAGAAACAAGACTGTATAGCATTATCAACAATGGAAGCAGAATACGTTGCTTGTTGTCTTGCCGCTCAGGAGGCAATATGGTTGAGAAGTTTCTTCATGATCTTAATCTAACTCCTAGAGTTAATGATCCTGTTGAATTGTTATATGACAACACTGCAACCATACAGTTTGCTAAAGATCCGAAGTTTCATAGAAAGTCTAAGCATATCAAAAGGCATTATCATTTTGTAAGAGACGCTATAAAAAATAAAGAGGTTGCCATAAAGTATATACCTACTAACAAGATAGTAGTTGATCCCTTAACTAAACCTATTCTCCGAGATTCGTTTAAGGCTCATATGATGAGTTTAGGTTTACGTAGGGTTTAGTTTTTCTATTGTGTTATATCTTGTTGTATAATGGACATGTTTTCAACTGTAACGAGTTTTTTGTTTAATAAAACTTTATTTCTCAAATGTTCATTGGTACGAATTACATGATAAGGCACATTGTAATGTCACACACATCAGGCTTCTGATTGACCTTGTCATACAGGCAATCGCCCTAATGCTTGAGTAGCGAGTAGGATGAGACTTCACAATATTAATATTGAGTGTATGTAATATTGTGTTATCTTCATACTTGTGTAGTATGCATGATAAATTTTTATATTTGCATAGTCACCTTAGTAAGTCTAAGATGAGACTCTGATGAGTCGGATGTGAAAGATTCAGATTTTACATTGAAGCCTTAAAGCCAAATCTTAAGTGTCAAGATTAGCATTAGGTACGTTAATCTAGTGGCTCGGATTAGTTTTTAAGTAAAGCTAGATTCGTGATTTGCATGGCATAAAAGAGTGACATGCCCAACTTAGTGGGAGCTATGCTATGACATACATTTTATATTGTGTGTGCTATATAACGACCCTCTTGTGGAGTGAAAGTTAAATCCATTTCTCTGTCACTGTATGATCCCGTAGATTTTAATGTCTGATCGAATGAAACCCTTCGACTTAGAACTATGATATGAAGTCAAGGCTTGGTGTTGCTACTTTAGTGTGTTTTTTCAAGGGTTAAATTGTATACAGTCCAACGGAGCACATTAGGAAAACAGTTAAGCTAAGATGAATTATCGATCCACCGCTTTTGTATTAAGGTTAGTCCTTATTTATAAATCTACACTACTCTAAGAAAGTATATATTTACAGCAATAATAATTTGATTTTTACAACCGACCATATCTTGAGAGTTATACTTGAAACAAATTTCATTCCAGTCTATCAAAAAAAAATAGTTCACTGGTAGCGATCAAATCTTTCAATCAAGCTTTATTCTTGTTAAGTATTTATAACATTACTGTCACTTTTTAATCTCATAATTCTTTCAAATTTTTACTCGACATGTCATCAATTTTGTTTGTGCTATTCGTAGCATTTTTTTGCTTAATAACTTTTGATAATGCTTTACTCGTTCTTATTGAGCACAATTTTCAATATAGTCTATCAAATTCTTTTTATTGGTATTGGCAATTACATATTCCAATCAAAGTATTTATAATTCTTTACTCTACTTTTGCAACATATATTTATGTCAAATTTTTTATTATTTTTTTTAGTCGCTATTCCTTAAGATTTTTATTGACTAATTTTGATAATTCTTTACTCGTTATTTACAATTAGATATATCAATTAAGTCTATTAAAAAAAATTATACTCCCTTTGTGATAAAGTTTATAATAATTTATACTCCCTTTGTGAGCATATATTTTAGTAGAATTTCTACAGGACAGGGCATTAAATTTTTTGCTCAATAATTCTTCATTTGTTATTGTATTTCAATATAATCTATAAAAAAAATTCTCACAACTGGAAATTAATTTTTTAAATACTTTTATGAGCTTATAATCCTGACCAACAAGTTATTATATTTTTTTCCTCCTTATTCGTGACAGTTTTTGCTTGCTAAGTTATGGTTATTTTTTACTTGCTATTATTAATTTTATCAATCAAATTCTTTTTGTTGGTATTTATAAATTACTATCGAAATTTTCCTCAATAAGTCATTATATTTTTTAATATTCCCAAAAAAATATTGACACTTCTTCACTGGCTATTTAAGGGCATATATTACAATCTAGCTTATCAAATTTTTTCTCAATATTGCTACTCAAATCTTCTAATCAGGCTTTTTACTTGATAGGTATTTATTAATTGAATATTCCAATCAAGCTTAAGCTTTGTTATTGATAAGTATTTATAACATTTTACTCTCCTTTTGTAAGCTTATATTTTTCTACATATTGTTCGTAACATTTTTTCTTGATAATTCTTCAGTTGGTAATTGTGAGAAAATATTTCAATCACATATTCCAATCAAGCTTTTCGCTTAATAAATATTTATGCTTCTTTACTACATATATTTTTTTCACATTTTTTCTTAAATAAGTCTTTATATATATTTATAACATTTTTTTGATTTAATAGTTTTGATAATTCTTTGCAAGCACATATTCCAATTAAGTTTATCAATTTTTTCATCTTTATTGATGTTTAAGACAAGTAACATCATGTTAAGAAATCTATAGAAAGAGAGTAACCCTTCAAATTATGAACAGACTAATTACACCCAATGAGTTTCTGTTGCTACCAGGAAAAGAAGGGGATTAAAGACCTCATCTTTGCTTCTTCTTATGCATCCCAATTGAACTGATATTCTTTCAAGAATTAAGTATACAACAGTAGCATGCCTTATGATCATCATAAACTTTTATTATCTAAATTGATATTGCTCTATATGTGATGACTTTCTGCAGAACAACACGAAAGAAGGATAAAAACTAGAATTACCATTACGTAATCCAGAAATCTACAATAGCAAGAGAGCTTTCCAATTCCATAAAATTCACAGCAACTACTGGACTAGCAAACTTGTATTCATCCATCAATTCCAGTTGATGGGACTAGTGAAACCAGACCAGAATACGTGCATGTAATACTTAATGGAAGCAATAGTTCTAAATAATACAACTTTCGAAATATTTTGCCTAGTAACCAAAACTATATTGTTCAAAGGGTGGTTAGTTGTCCTCCACAGGATAACCATCTGTTTGTCACACAATTTTGCCTTCGTTGCTCAAATAAAAATCTAAAAAGAATTCCACTCATGACAATTGCCGTCAAAACATCAAAAACCATGGGAAGTGGCTAAAATAAATTAATATGGACGAACACATTCTTGTGCCATCTACTCAGTGATTATGGAAATGGTATAATTTCGTCCAGAAATATGACGGAACAGATTAATTTGGTATTTACAGGGAGGGAAACATGTGCTCAAAGTTGCCATCTATCACCTGCGGTAGCGGTAGCGCTTGAAATTGAAGTAAACATGCAGAATCCCACGTTCAAATGTGCATTTAAATCCCTTCTTATGAGAATATTCCCACTCCTTGTTCACAATACGGAAAGCCTGAGAAAATTTGAAGATGGTTAGTAACATGACACAAACTTAAATCAGTAGACTGCTCTGTCACGTACCATAAAGGAAAAAGTTGAATGACTGCCTCCGGGAAGCAAGAGAACTTACTATATCTTCATAGGGTGGCCCAGCATGAAACCGAATAATGCAAGTCTCATCACTATTTCCATCCTTCTCAATTGTATAGATTGGAGCCTTTGTCTTGTCCACAAGGTCTGGATAGAAGATATTAAACTTGTATCCTTGCACAATCTTTGGAGGTGGATTGTCATGATCATAATGTGTCTGATTGTACTTGTTCCACTCGTATCCAGTATGGACACGGTTGAAATACTTGGGCTTTCGTGGGCGATATTTGTCATGCCACCAATATACCTGCAACCGCATGTAAATATTTAAGGTTGAAAAGAATTTCAAAATAAATACCTGTTTCCCATTAATTTACATTTTCCTTTATAAGGGTGCCCCAAAACAGTACGACTAACATTGACTGGTTAAAGAAAGGAAGAATAGCCAAGAAAAAGACACCTGCGAATCCAGATTGACCTCAGCACCAGTGCCAAAAACTGCGTCACCTTCCTCCATAACTCCCATAGCTTTCATGGCTTTGAGCTCAAAGTTGTCTTCCGGAGGCGGTGGCTTTGAAGCCATAGCTTCTCGAATCCGCCGTTGTTTCTCCTCAAAAACAGCAACACGTTTCCTTTCCTATCATTGAGTCAAGAAACTCATGGTCAAATCGAAGAACACATATTTGATTTGCATTCTCTTGCTATCTAAAGATGCTTTTATGAAAACTACCAGTGTAGCCCTATCCTCTTCTGGATCAATTGCCTCTTCATCATCATCTCCATGCAACAGCTCAGGTGAAAACGATCCATCTTCTTCTGCCTCTTGATCCTCTTTCAACATTGGCTCTGGAGAGAATGTTTGGGAGTCTATGCACAGAGGCGTGCAAATATTGGTCAGCACTCTGAAAATTAATCTAGAGTTTCACAAAAAATGACAAAGCATACATACCATCCACATCATGCTCACTTTCCTCTTCACTAGGCCTCAAACTATGATCAGTTTCCACTTTATCATCACCCTCCAAATGTGGTTCAAGGCGTTGCAAATGCTTCCTTAACATTTTAGCATGGATTTCCTTCAAGCAAGCCTGCATTTGGAGCAATTCACAGGCAACGTTGACGGCATGTAATTGAGCAGACATAGACAATCTATAAACTTCTTGAAGTCATAGATACCTTTGCTTTATATATCTGGAGTCGTTTAAGGACAGCCTCCCAATACTCAACTACCTTTGCAGAGCCCGAGCTCATCTGTGATTCAATTTGAGACCCTAATGCATCAAGCTCACTTGAACTCTTCCCTTCCAATAGATCCCTGACATCTGTTTCAATACTAGAATGCAGACCCCTTTCTTCTGCAAGCAGCTCAGCAGGCAGTTGTTCCCCACGTACCCTTGCTCGATCCACTGCATCCTTTTTCCGTGCTTCAGCTAGTTCCCAATTAGCAACGACTAGGAGCGCCTGTGCATTGTACAAGTTAGACACAGCCCACCAGATATAAAATTGCGCATATATACAGAAACTGAAGGCAAACAAGGAACTTCACATTCATAAGCATTCAAAGTAACATTCGAGACCAACAGAAAAGTAACAAGTAGAGTCCATCTAATACTTAATTCACCAAGATTAACGTAGCCAAAACTACTAGTTTCCTGTTTTAATATTTACTTTAAATCAATCTACTCATCCAATAAGTTTGGAGGACTATACCGCCCACAGGACACATCAATTCCAAGGAAAGGAAGGGGTGAGATTTGGGATAAAAAGGAGAGAGTTGCCCTTATTGTGTATCCCCACATCAAAAAACAAAAAAAGTTGTTGACAGTTCCTGGCATGAGATATCTTGCCTAAGGATTTCCACAAACAAGTTGCACATGTAGATCTGAATAATATAGCAATGGCAGTCAAAAAACTTTTGAAAATGTCAGAGGGACAATACCTCCCAATAATCAACATGTGTTTGAGTTTTCCTATCCATATCAAGATGCAATTTGATGTCATCACGGAGCTCTTCCATCTCTTTTACTGTCAAACCCTGCATTATGCATATCAAGTGCCAGTGTTAACACTCAACTTGATTTTATGATACTTGATTGAAATAGGGAAGGCTTCAATAATTACCTTGAAAACTATATATGGCTCATTTATTTCTATATCCAAATCATCCGAGACATTGAGGTGCTTGGATAGAACATCAATGGGCTTCACACGCCCTTCACGTAATCTAATCTCTGACCTGATTTTGCTTTGATCGAAATGAAACTGTAGATTGAATTCATTTTAGTAACATGACAGCCAGCAGAAAAAATACTTAACCAAATTTCAATGAAAAGGAGACAACCACACATACCTCATCTTCTCTTTTTTCCCAATCTTGGAATTCTGCCCGAGCACGTTCCCTAGCTAGCATTGCCTGAAGAAAGAAATGCAGTTATTAAACCAAATTCCATACCAAAATAAGCCAAACAAACAAGATAATAATGCAAATATGAATGAAGTTAACAAACTTATAAGCAATGGTCTAGTCTACAGCAAAACTCAGCTATATCATGGACTCTAAAGTTACCATTTCTTCCTCATGACGCGCTTTTTCAAGTGCTCTTTCCTCTCTTCTCTTTTTCACCTTTTCAATCTCTGCCTGCATCATGAAAAGCATTAGTCTTGACCTAATAAAAAGAGCATGTCTGCTATTTGACAATTAAGCTACATTATCAAAAGCTTTAATGAAGTAAACGAAAGAACAATAACTGCTTGGAAAGAAAATAATTAATGCAATAATAGTTCAAAAACATGAAACAACATTGTCAAAAGCAATATGAAAACAACCAGTTAAACATTCTTTGTCTTTCTTTTAATTTTTCGTTTATGGATATGATTAACCAAGAATGGAATTGACATCACATCTCTAGTAGATAACACAAATGAAGTCCAGTCATCCATTATTCTCAAACCGTGCTTTATTAGGTCACTACATAGAGAGTCAAGTGGTGTAAACTACTCTCTCTACACCAGACAGGAAGAACATCAACAATAAAAAATATTGGATAACACACTTTGCAATAGTTATGTCACATAACAAATCGGTATGGTAAAAATTGAAGGGCTAGATGCACTGAAAGATATATATCATGTAGCTAGCCTTAAATATGCATACCATTCTTTCTCTCTGTCTCTGTTTCTCAGCTTTAACTGAGAATATATCAAGCGAAGCACCTTGGACAACATCACGCTCAATCTTCTTTCGCCATACAAATCTACAATTCAAGAATATTAGTTTCATTATATAATATAAGATATTGTCTAACACTAGTTTAAAAACAGGCAAATCCATAAGTTCAACAAATTGAATACGTGGATATGGTAAGGTAGGGGGCCAAATTTGCATTGTTCAGTGAGGACATCGGAATGGTGTTCAATCAAAAGTAGTCACAGATTATCATATCCTGTCTTGTTGACACAACGTAAGAAAGCTGAGACAACTAAAAAGAAGTAGACTTGAAGGGTATGAAGGGCTGTTTGGATAAGCTACAAAATCACTAAGGATCCAGCATCAGCATTCTGGTTGCAGAAATCAATGCCACGAAGTTGACTTAAAAACTCGACAAACAACCACTAATATAGTTGTTATAGTTGTACTATCAAATTGTGAGAACTTCAAAAGTATTACCAGACAAACAAATCAAAAAGAAATTGCGGTAAACTTACTTCTCATTGAGATTAGAATCACCGAATGGATTAGAATCATTCGAATAACCAGACACAGACTGCGCCTTCAATTTCTTCGCAACTTTCATAGCCTGCACAATCACGTCACCAATCAGAAACCCTAAAACTGAGTTACACAAAAACAATTGAAAAGGAAAAGCCAAGCTTTACCTTTCTCTGAGCCTTTTTAGCTAAATACTCTGCAATTGCTTCTTCAGAGATCTTTCTCGTCTTCCTGCGGCCATTCTCGCTCGCATCACTATCGTCAGAGTCATCGGAGCTCCGGCTGCGCCGACGGCTCCTCCTGCTTCTGCTCCGACTACTGTTACCATGCTCTCTGCGCTTCCTAGAGCTCCGTGGAGGAGAGGAACCGCGTCCATCTGAATCGTCCGAGTAAGAATCGGACTCGGAATTGGCTTCTGAGTCGTCCGAGTTTCTACTTTTTCGTTTGGAAGAAGGAGGCCGCTCTTTATCTCTTCTGCCCATTGAAAGAGATAGAGAAAATAGTTTCAGATAGAGGAGGCGGGAAGATGATGTGATTGAGCGACTAAAAGTCTAGAACCGGATTTGCATCTTGGATTCAGAAATCGGGCAACTCGCTTTGACGCTGGCCGTTGAAGACTTGCCTACCTCAATAAGACAGTTCCGAGTTTCTGGATATCTAAATTTGGGTCGGGTTATGTAATGGATATGGATACAAGAAAAGAAGTAATTGGGTCAATAGTTGCACGTTTTCACTTGATTATGGGCTAGACTAAAAGACCAGGCTTTGCTTTCCAGAGTTGCAATGTCGTTTGAATTTTGAAGGAAAGCTTACTAGGAAAAGGGGCATTGTTTGATGTGAGGTTGTAAAATACCTTTAACACTTAAATAGTTAAAGGTAGGTTTTGTGAGTACCTTTAGTGCCTCGGATGAAATTGATACTAAGTATTGACCCTTATTATTTGTTTATTGTATGATGATAAGAGCATACTCCATAGATTTTGGTCATTACTATTTGATAATTGGTTATTGACAACTTGGTAGAAGTGCTATTTGGTATATTCGATAAGTGTCTGGCTTGAACAAACTAGCTTTGAGAATTCATACAAAATTCTCCTAGATCTACAGGGAACTAAAGCATGATAATTATAGGCAGTTATTTTGATTGGTGCTTAAATAATTATATTGTTTAGATAGACACAAATTGTTATATGGCTCATGTATTAGTAAGACATTATAAGACAATTAGAATGAAATTTTCTAAGATAGGGTAACCTTACAACTTGTAGTTGTCCTTTTATTTTATATAATTAGGAAATAATGCAAGACATGAGACAAATCATTTATGATCTTGCCATGTATATATGATCTTACCAAACTTTGTATTCTCTTCCAAGTACTAAGAAAGATACAATTATTATTAAATTTATCATGCTCCTCTACATTATATCCCCAAAACATTGAGAAATATATGTCCAAAGTGTGATCGATTAAATTATGCTATGAAAACTTGATTGGTGAACTAATTTGTAGAAACATAAGAGCTAAGTGTCAAAGCATAGGCTCAACTTAGACCCTATAAAAACTAGTCTTGAAGTGTGGTTGAAATCAATTTTGTGTGCAAAATGGTTGGTGGGCAGAATATGAAAGCAATTCGTAAAGAGACTAGCTCAGATGAAGCATGTCCTTAGTCCCATTTCAGAAGATGATGCAATGTAGTGACTACACATCTAGATCAATTGGACAATGATGTTTTCTAGTGATGAGTGGTTGATGTATCTTGTGATGTATGCTAAATAGACTTTACTTTTAAAATGAATTTTTAAGAGCATTATTCTTGTGTTTTGGGAGTTCTTATAGAATTTGGTAAGCAAAATAAGTCCGATTTTTTAGATCTTGTTCCATCCTCTTTAAGAAAAATGGGTGAATTTAGACAAAATTGAGTCAATTTGGAGCAATGTTAAAAGATATGAAGAAAGGACTCTGACAAGGTGTCGTCACCCTTGTAAATTAACCCTACACAAATAACAAGTAGTATATGAGAGTAGGGATCGTTCCCTCGAAGATCTAATAGAGGATAGCTA
>JAOQMQ010000005.1:31243237-31255509 GCA_027563845.1 Erythroxylum subrotundum | reverse complement strand
GACTATGGATAAACGTAAAATGAATGCAAGTCACTCTGAATTAACTCCTAAAAATATATAAAAATATGAATGAATCAGACTCGCACACTATCGTTTTCATATTCCATCATGTCCCATTCTATTTCTTTTTGTAGACTTTCATCCAAGGAACACGACATCATGCCACCGCATTAAGGCCATGCTCTAAAAAGGAACATTTTGTTTCTCCAAGTGCAACTAACATACCCCATGTTCACCAATATAGTGGTAATATGAACATGTGCTCATTCATGTATTAGTAGTGATTATTTACATAAAAGATCTAGAATGGGGATAAGATAACAAAGAGCCCCCATGGTCCCATATTAGGACCATGCTAAACATAAAAATTAGGATTTAATTTATTAAAAGAAGAGGTAGTTTGAATGAAAGGGGACTTTATGGGCATAAGATTTTGGAGCAAAATGAATCAATTAGAAGTCAGGAAAAACAACTAAAGATTAAAAGGAAAGACAATCTTAAAAGAGGACTAAGAATTTCAACAAGATTTAATAAGAATTTCAAAATTCAAGATTCATAAAGACGCTTCCTTTTTCTTTTGCTCTTTCTTGTTTTTCTATTATTTTTTGTTGTTTATTCATAAACTAATTGAGATATAGATTTAAGTAAGATGCCCCCTAGGATGTGATGTTTTCAATTGATATTTTAGTTTAATAAAATTCTTAGTTTGCTTTATAAGTGTTCATGTTCTTATATTAGTTTGAATGGAAGAAAAAAAGTTACAGATTTAAATATTAGATTCATACATTGAAATCAAAAGATAATTTGTATGTTTAGATCACAATATGAATGGTGAGGTTTGAATAGGTTACTCGAGAGACAGTCGAACAATTCTCCTAGGTTAGGATAAAACTTATCACAAAAATTCATGAATCAAATAAATACATTCTTGGGTTAACTTAATTAGAAAGAGATTTCAGTTAATTCGATATAAGAATAGGGATTATGTTGCTTAAGAGAGAACATATAACGTAGGAGTTCTTACCGATCCAAGGAACTAAAATTGTTCACTAAAAGAGAGTGAAGAGGTTGTTTCCATGACTTAAATTTATAACCTTATGGTCATAAAGGAGCAACTTTACCGGTTACTCCAATACTTCTCCTTTTATTTACAGTTATATCATGTACTTGATATTAAAATAACACACATCTTTTAATGAGGCAAATAAAAAAGTTAGAGTGTTGGAAGATGCACAAGCTTTCATGTAAAACAATATTACCCATATGTGTGGTATAAATTAGTCATAGTTGAAAGTCTGACACCCTAAAAAAAAACTTGTAATGTAAAATTATTGAAAAACTTACTATAGATCATATAACAACACTTTGACATTACAAGGTCCCTAAAACAGACAAAGTCATGATAACTAGCATGTACTTACTGAGAGCCACAAAACTATAGTGAAGAGATAGAACAAATGAAGACTTGAATGTTAGTCACCGATAAATTAGAACATAAAATGTTTTGGTTTATGAATTAAAAGAACAATTTACTGCTTTTAACACGTTATGGATTGCTCATGAATCTTTACAAAATTATGAGAAAGGGACTATTTGTAACTATATGAGGGTTTTTACTTTGTTAACATAGGGCATTTAAAAAATAAAATAAAATTTCATTTTTCAAAAGAAGGAATTGGTTACTTATTAAAGACAATTTTAACAAGGGAATTGCAAACAAAATGATGTAAAAATGCACTAGTTACTCTATGTGGTTCTATCATATAAAACAATGTCTCTTAGCCCAATCCAATGTAGTTTTGTAAGAGTACATCTTCCAAACTTGCTGTTGTAGTGTCGTATAGCTCATGCTAAACCTTTTGGATTCCTATCTGGTTAATTCCCATCTTCTTGCTATATCAAGAGAGTAAACACCATTCAAGTTATGAATTAGAATCTGCTCCTTGGATATGTTAATGAGTGCATAAAATTGAGCCTCTACTTCTTTTGCCCCTTTCCTGAATACTCGATCATTTTTTTTATAATTAATACTCGATTGTTCCTCTCTATCCATAAGGTGTTCACTATAATGAATAATGCCAATTTGGAGATAAGCCAATTTTGATCCCTTCTGGTCTTGTTTTTACATTACCAAGTAAGTATCTCCTCTCAATTATAAGACCCTTAAGTTATAATCCACAATTACATGATCAAATCCGTAATAGTTTTAAAGTAGCTACATTCAAAATATAGGTGTTTCATATATTATGAATCCTACCTGCATATAACATGATTTTCTAAGATGTTCATATATTTACGTGTTGAAATTTTAAATGAAAAACTTTCTTTACTGCAAGTATGCAAATCGCATCTTATAGCATAAAAAGTATTGTCCTACAAGGATTGGAATAGTCACCTAACAATTCTTGTCAACTTTGTTTAAGGTAAACAATTAGATAATTTGTTAAAAGTTAAACTAAAAACAAAGAATTGATAATTAAGCAATGAAATAAGCAGCAGTGAATTGGTTGATTTATTAATGATGAAAACTAGGAATTAATTATATCCTTATTTGTTTTCACTTTACATTCTTGATTTAATACTACTCAACCCTAAATGTCCAATAATTATGATTGCCCTCTCTCAAGATTTAATCAAATAATCCCAATTAAAGTAGATAAAAATTGAATTGTGAACTCTAAATATATCAAAATTCTCCCTAACTATGCAACTAGGTTTAAAGCAGTCCTATAGGTAACTAATAAACAATTAAGATCTCTCTTTAACTACCTATTAATTTGATGATTATACGCCTACTTAAGTAAGTTCATGAACATATAGTTTCTTAAACCTGTTAAAAGGCTCACGCATTAAGAAAGGTGTAGAAAGACATTAAAGACATAAAGTTAGAGATGTCAATGGTCCCCAGGCCATAGTGGCCTGTGGCCCAGCTAGTGGCCTGATAGGGTGGGGATAGGTCGGCCCGTGACCCGATGGGCCATGAGCAGGCCGAGCCAACCCATCCTTCCATATATTTTTTAAGAAAAACTTCAAAAACAACGTCATTTTTGAACTAACAGTAGGGAACAGGTCGACCTGTTGCCCGGTCAACCCGAGCCAAAATCGGGCAGGGTTGGGCGGGTTTTGACATCTCTACATAAAATTATACAACTTTCATAAAGTTTGATTGAAAGTTTTAGCAACTTCTTCGAGTAGCTTGTTTAGAGGATCTAACAGCTTATTCAAGCAATTTAACAGCTTGTTCATCAAATAATTGATAGCAAAATAGGTAATTTTCCATGTTTTGTTTATTTATACAAGTTCATGCTTAATACTAGGCTGATAATTAAGGTATATGTTATGTTTAAAACATGGTATCAAAGCAGTTCCATGATTATATGAATTTGAAAGGCAATTTTCAAATTTCTCCATAAGTGAATTGGAGAAATTGATATGTTTTGTTTGTATAAACTACATATTTATTATCTAGATTGATTTTGGATAAGTGTTGTACGGAAAAATGGGGAAGAAAATGAACTTTGGGTGATTTTCTAACTAAAATTATCATAATTCATGAAAAATCACCTAAAAAGCCTTTGGAAATCACCTTTTTTATGATAGAAAATGAATAAGCAGCCAACTGTTACCTGGGACGCAACAGTTGGCATATGCGAAATTCCAACGCTGGATGCATGCCCAGTGTTGGATGCATGTCCAACACGTAGGCACACGCACCCGAAGCAGTAGGCATCTTTACTCATCATGGCATATGCACTACACACGTTATAAGGCGATAGGCACTTCTGCTGTGTGTGAGCTCGTGAATCATATGTGCCATAAAGGTAATTGCGTGTCTGGGTGTGTTAGGCATATGTCAAACATGCACTATAAGGGATGTCATGCATCTTTATATGTCTGTGTGCCTCACTCATTAGTGCCTATATGAGGCTAACACATGCAGTACAAGCACCTTCGTCCACATCATTTGCTAACTTCAGCACACTATAGGACAAAAAAACTCAAAATTTTCAGAAATTGTAAGATGGTCCCTCAAGTTATTTTGGGTCAATTTTTGGGTCCTGTGGTTTCAAGTAGTGTTTTTTAATTTTTCTAGATTTATTACATTGATAATAAATAAGGTTTAAGTTTAAAATTTTTTAAATAAAGCTAACAATGTCATAATTAAGTGAATTTTCATGCAATTAACTTGAAATAAAGGAGATACATGTTCATTTATTATCTCATATAGTTCATTTATTGTTTTGTATTGCATAATTATCACTTTATTAAGATTTTCTTTGTTATAAATTCTCAAATGAAGTTTGTTGATAATGTTTTCATCCCTAATATATAATAGTAAGAATGTGTATGAGGATTTTACATTAATAGTGGTAAGTTGTCATATATTTATGGCTATATATGATAATGTGAGGATAACATACAAGTGTATCCCTTGTGCTTGTAGTATAGTTTAGATACTAATGAGAATGTGGAAACCACAGTAGCCTTTCAAGTTAATATTTGGACTATTTTGCTTGCATGTTAGGGGATGTCGCTAATCTTGTGTTTAGTTATTTTGCCTATATGTGTTGACCTTATATGAGATTTTGAGATGAGTATAAAGTTATTTGATAGGGAATAGCCATTTCTTAAGTGATCTATTCACTCACAGGATAAAATCACAAAAGTTGATGATGTATACTTTGATCACTTTTATATGGGATCTTATTTATATGTATATGTATTTAGCTCACTGGTGTTTCATGATATATATGATAATATACTCATTACAGATACTATTTTGTGACTTTGAGTTTCACTATTATCCTAAATTTATGTTGATGATTTACATTATTAATTTTTCAGTCACCTTCTTTATAAACAATGACATTGTCACCATTGAGACCCTAACTAATTTTAACTTCAAAAAGTGGAAACAAGATGTAAAGTTCACATTGGAGATGGCGGACATCAATATGGTCATGATCAGGGATATACCACTAACCCCTACATCTATTATTACAAACATTGAGAGAGCAGTCTATGTGGCTTGAGAGAGGTTAAATAGGTTGTGTTATTTGATCATAAAGAGATAGATCCTAGATCATTTGTTGATTGGACTTCTAGAGACAAATGTAGTAAGGAATTTCCTCAATAATGTGTCTTAGAGATATAAGTTATCCTCTAATGTTGAAATAGGTACCTTATTAAAAGAATTATTCTCTATGAGATACACAGGAGTAGAGGGAGTGAAGGATTATATAATTAGAATGGTCCACCTTTAAGCAAGTTGAAGGCGTTAAATATTTTCATACCTTATGCTTGTATTATGCACTAAGCTCTGAATACTCTCCTTTTAAAGTTTGGTATTTTGGTTATCATATATAACTCTCAGGAGGAGTATTAGATATAAATTCATTGATGACCCATTGTGTTGCTAAGGAGGAGAAGCTAAAAAAAATACAACATGAGTGCCAATATAATCCTATTAAGGTATGCTTATATAATCCTTATAAGTATAAGCTACATTTTCATTCTACTCGTTGTTACTTTGTAGGATGTCTTGACTACTCTAAACGATAGAGATTTTAGTGTAGAGATAGTGTAACACACCACTATCATAGAGTATAAACCCGAACATCCAAAGGATATGATGTTGCTTCTATAAAACGAAGGGACATAAGAACTTGATATGACTATAACAATATTAAATTCATGTATCATATAAGCCAAAGAGTTATATGATAGCTCTTGCCTTTCTTTCCAAGTTTGTCCTTATAAAACTATAGCTTCTTATGTCCCTTCGTTTTATAGAAGCAACATCATATATTCATAACCCTTTACAACATCCATATGACCTATAATTGTGCTGGATTGACCATATCTTTTAAAGATGTCTTGTGAAATCTGGAAGGAATGGAAACCTAGCTTTACTCATCTTTCTATGTGGGACTACCCTATTAAGGTATGCTTATATAATCCTTATAAGTATAAGCTACATTTTCATTCTACTCGTTGTTACTTTGTAGGATGTCTTGACTACTCTAAAAGATAGAGATTTTATTGTAGAGATAGTGTAACACACCACTATCATAGAGTATAAACCCGAACATTCAAAGGATATTCAAGTACATATCCTATGACAATGGTATGTTAGAGCAAACATAATCTCTTAAATAGAATCATAAAGAATATACAATACTTAAAAACCCCAACACTTCATTTCATTCATTAACAAAAGTTTACATGTAGTCATTGAAACAAATATTTACAATCCTTTATTCAAAAGTTCTATATGACAAAGAAACTACAAAATACAGTCTATAACTCCTCTGATGTCAACTGACCGACCTTTGAGTCATAACTTAATCCAAAATATTCTTTTAGACAATCTTAGGAACTAAGTCTCATGTCTTGTATCTGAAAAGTCATGTTGCAATTTTTGATGAGTTTTACGAATTCAATGAGTGAACCATCATTGATGATCTAACTCAGGTCAAATACATCAATATCACATAACCAACCAATTTCACAAACATTCTTTCAGAACATGAATAACCCAATCAATCACATAATCATGGCATATCACTTTATCATCACAATTTTGGAAAAGATTTCATAATTATATATTTCGTAATCATAAATATACAAATGCAGATGCATATGAGACTCTAGATTCGTTATTATTTGTTGCGACTGAGTACCTTTCAGATACAGATACAGATACAGATACTGGCCCATCGGACTCAGTCAGATACAGAAATCACGGAGCAGAGGCTGGCTACTTTGATCTCAACACCATTATCTAAACATGCATTTTATGAAATGCATCAAATAACAGAATATGCCATGAATAGCATTCACTTTTAATGCACAGACAGAATCTCACATTCATCAGACCCCAATCCTGCATTCAACTTTGTTGAGTATACAAATATCATTCAGAATTTAGATACAAATAGAGCACTTCCAATACATTCCCGAATATCAAACGCCTCGGACCATTAAAGCCCAGAATTCACATACAAATCACAAACAGTTCAATAATTAGAAGTTAAACATAATAAATCAATCATAGGAAGATCATCTAGGTTGATTCACAGTATGCTTTAATTATGCTATTTCCTGGATGGCCCGGCAATGTCTGAATGGCGTCTAACTTGAGCATCTAAATCATAGAATTCACACATAATTTACATTACAAAGTCGATCAATCAAATACTTATTCATTTGAGCACATATATACATATGTCATGTTCAATGCATGCCAATGACTATTCCAGGTATGTTTCCTTTATTCAAAACTCAACTCATATATGTCTAATTTGAAGTTAGGTTTTCACCTCAATAATACAAATTTATTCTAAGTTCATCACTCAATCACTAAGGTTCATAGCTCGATACATTTGATTATTATAACATCATCAATTGATCATTACCAATCCTATCCTAATGAATTCATATGACCATGAAATTTGGTGGAGAGGAAGACCAATGTGTGAGGAGCTTGTGGTTCAAATTTCAAGTCAATCGAAGGTTCAGAGAAGAAGTTATGGTCAAAAGAGTGAGGGTGTTCAAAGCTGTCAAACAGCAGTATACCTTCACAAGCACAATCGTGCACTTCCAATTGATTTTCCTCTGTCACGATCATGCTTGTGCATGATTGTGCAACCCTCTAATGTCCCCTTTCTGTCACGATTATGCACTACCTTTTATTCAAGCATCATTCCAGTTTTTCTCAAAACAGTATTTCAGGTCAATTTATCATGGCCATTTTGACAAGAAAAATGACGTATTTAGGCAATACATTCTTCTAAACAAATGTTCCCATATGTGTTAAGTTTCTAAAAACACCAATTTCATGCAGTTTGGTTCAGCATCTGCAAGTTATACCTAAAATAATATAGATTGTTCCCAAACCGCGATAGAATCTAAAAACTCAACTTCAAGCTAAATTTTGAAACTCTTAGAGGCAGAACTAAAATTCAATTCCTCACAAAAAATATAGCCATATGTCTCTAGTTTAATATAAACTTAAAATAATCTCATTTGGATATCTAAAGATCACGTTATGGCCAAAATACCGATGTATGTTTAGTGAAAACACTACAACTAACATATTCCAACACAATCAATTATTAACATCATATGGAATTCATCCTAATTCAGCATCATCAATTCTCTATCATAACATGCTATAAACACTAATCATTTACTTACATGTTTAACTCCAATTCTAGCTCAAAAGATCAAGCCAATCCAGTACTCCAAGTAAGCAGAAACATCAAACATTCAAGGTAAAACTTAGATGGATTTCGGCTAGGTTTAGTAAGGCAACTTCAAGGTGATCTTTTACTTAACTTTGTGAGGCTAAAACATGGATTATTTGTGCAACAATTAGACATAACCATAAGCAAGTTCAGGGAGGTGAAAGAAAAGAGTTTCAATGGTGTGAGTGAGACAAGAAAGAACAAGAATGAGCTTAACCAAATTTGCTCCTGCTGAATGTTACACCTAAGGTGTTAGGTGTCATCTAATGGAATGGCCATATGTCTAAAGGCATGTTCAACATCTAAAGGCATGTTCAACATGTATCAAGTATATATGCTGCCATATGTCACCAATTAATTAGTCCATATGTCTCATTATAATTAGTCCACATGTTACATAATAATTGGTTCACTTGTCAATTAATTACTAGTCCATTTGTTACCAATTTTAACTATGCCAAATGTCACTCAATTTTAGGCTAAATCATCCAAATTTTTCATGTATCAATTTATCCTACCACTTGTCATTTATCCTAATCCAAACGTACATTTTAATCCATCAATTCTCCAATCCATAACATTAATTCCAATTTACTAATTGAAATCCAATCATACCAAAATTCAAGACATATTAATTCATAATTCACGTCATGATCACTTAACATTTTTCATACCCCGGAATAAGTCAATTGAGTGTATATATTATCTTTGTAATGTGTACAAATATCAATTTATGTATGAATGCTAATGTTATGCATGTATATGCAGTACTTAATCTAGGGTTAAACCTTAAGCATTTTCTGAAAAACAGGATATTACAGATAGAGTATCTAGAATAGTGGAATCACAACATAATGTCTATGTTAAGGATGGTCTGTCTCATCTTGATGAAGGTGATCATTCTCATCTTTTAGATGATAAAAGGGTGGATATAATAATTATATTGTATCTGTCACTCGTTTAATTAGAACCAGTGGATTTAAGTTATAGTACTGTACTAGTACAGGGATAAAAACCCATATGTGAACAAAATAAGGTTCCTAAAGTAAATGATTATACTAAAGCAGTTCAATTAAAGAGATCCACTAGAGTGAGGAGACCTGCCATATCATCTGACTACATATTATATTTGGGTAAACAAGACTATGATATTGGACATCTAGTGGATAAGGTTACTTTTATAAAAGCCATTTCTGGACCACGTGCAAATTAGTAATGGGATGCTATGAGGGACAAAATACAATCCATGAAGCATAATCTAGTGTGGGAGCTTATGGATTTACTTTATAACTATAAGTACATCATCAGTAAATAATTTATAAGACCAAAAAGGACTCCTAAGGTAAAGTTGAGCAATTTAATGCTTGGTTGGTTACTAGAGGGTTCACTTAGAGAAAAGGGATCAATTTTAATGTCAAATTTTCTCCTGTATCCTCTAAGGATGCATTTAGAGTGATCATGGTAATAGTAGCTCATTATGGCATGGAGCTATATCAAACGGATGTTAAATCTGCTTTCCTAAATGGAGAACTTTATGAAAAGTCTATACGAAACAACTTGAAAGGTTTCATGGTCAAGATAAGATTGATATGGTTAATAAATTAATAAAATCCATATATGACAAAATTTTCTCACACTTATTCAAAGTTTGAGGCATAAATGAAAAAATTATGATGAGAAAAGGAGATCCCTATGAAGCAACGAAGAGGATAAGGCTCCTCAACTTCAGCTCCTAGAGTAGTCGAGGATGTTATTGTTCAACGTCGAGGCCCAGAAGGAGCAGTACTAGAGGCTTAAGGATAAGAAGTTTGTTACTAACCAATTCATTGATTGGGAGGCACTAGAGCAAGTTGGCTTAGTCCAACAAGTTCGGAACTTTGTCAACGTTGGCGCATGGTCTCGAGTTTTCGAGATTTGAGGAGCAAGATAGGTTAAGTGTGGGGAAGGGGTTAACAATTTTACTAGTTTTCTTAAGCTTATTATAATCTTAGTTATTAAACTTTATTGACTGATATTTTGACATAAGTGAAATATGTCCATTATTACTGTATTTCATTATTGAATATTGATTTAGTATGTAAAAAGACGAGAGTTAGAATAAAATTTGCTTTTATAAATCAAATTTTTAATAATCATTGAAATAACCAAGTTGAATGATATTGCATACTATTTACACATATTAACTTATCTTTTTCGTGAGCTTTTGAGACTAAGAGCAAAATTTTAAAAAAATTTAAGCTCTTTTTATTTCTTTCATGTGTGTTATCATTTTTAGTGGGATAATTCTAGAACTTACTTTTATTATGCATATTGAGACTATATTTGTTAAAATAAAAGTATTGAAGTGATAAAGACACTTAGATTTATCAATTTTTTTGAGCCTATTTCTTTGATAATTACCTTACCTTAAATTTAACTTTAGGAATAACCAAGTTGAGTCTGAGCCTTTTTCAATAATTATAACCCAATTATTTAACTTTTATCTTTTTTTTCTTTAAAGTCTTTTTATTGTTTTGAAACTTGAATGTTTTTTACATTACTTCCTTGTTTAAAACTTGAATTTTTGAAAGGTCTAATATCTCTTTAATAGTGGTACCAACTGTTATGATTAAAAAGGGAGAGAATAGAAAAAGAAAAGAAGAAAAAAGCATATGGTACCAATGAAGCTGCAGTAAAAGGACCTGTGTGTTTGTAAACAAGTTTCTTGTAATTTGTCTTTAGTAAATTTCCTTCAATTTGACCCACTTTATTATCCTAATCATACCATACCTAAGCCCCATCATAACCTATTTAAAGACCTTTTGATTTTTATTTCTAGTTTATACATAAGTGGTGGAGAAGTGATAATATTGCAAGTCTATAGTTCGAGTTCTACTTTGCACTGATTTGAGAATTTGGATACTTTTCACCCAAAACAAATGAGTGTATTGAGTGAAATCTTAGTGAGGGTGTAAAGGTTTATGCTTTTGATTTCAATGTAATTATCGATGTGATTACTATTAATGTTGACTTAGGAAGTTAATTTTATGATAACTTGATTCTAATTGTATGTTAATTTGATTCAATATGGCCTGATGATTTATAGTATGAATGGACAGATCAAGATTAACGAAGGATGGAGGTGATAAGATTTATAATTTTGATTATGGTTGACTTAAGGACAAGCAAAAGTTTAAGCATGAGGATGTTTGATAGATGCATATTTGATTATATTTTTACACCCATATTTAATGTATTTTACTTGATATTTTATACTTTTATTGTATATTTGGTACTTTGTTAAGTCAATTATAATGCATATATTTTGGACTTACTGTTTATTGATTTGTGAAATTGATATTCAAAAATTGATAGAATTATTTGTTAAATGTCCACAGATGGTTTTCAATACCAAAAAGACGAAAATGGACCAAAAAGAGGAAAAAGAAGGAAAGAAATTCGAAAATTCCAGTCTGGCCGAAATTCAAAGATTAAGCGTGGGCACGCCTAAGAACAGAATCTCAAATCTGCAAAATTTCTAGAATCCATCCTCAATTAGAACACAATAGTCCAAGATCGTCTCAATCTCTAAACAAGACATCTTCTACCGAAATTGAAAGACCAACCTAATCTGGACAAAGCAAAATCAAGATAATGGAGAGATTGAATTTAATTAGGAAGATGATGTTATTGCCGCAGATGTATAAGAGTTAGGGTTAGGAAAGAAGGGGGATATTCTCTAAATTCCCAGCAAAATTACCGCAACCTACGTCCTCTTGGTTTTTCTGATTTATTTCCTCTATATTCTTCAATTTAGACCATCGTACTTTTCTCCTTGGACAGCCGCACCTGATTTGCTTCTTGTCTTTCATTATTTACAAACCATCATCGACACAATCCCATCCTTGTTGCCGCAAATTGCTTTCTCCTCTATTCACATCTCTGAAGTTTTCTCCAGCATTATCGCATATCATTCCTCTTAGACTACCGCAATTGATTTATTCTCTTGTCTTTCATTATTCAATAAATCACCGCATATCATCT
>JAOQMQ010000005.1:31173879-31185870 GCA_027563845.1 Erythroxylum subrotundum | reverse complement strand
TTAGAAAGATGCCACTTATGGATAGCCCTGAGGTTTACAGCAAGTATACCTTTAGAGTATTGTAGCATGTTGAAGCTGAGGGAAGCCGCTCCACATCTTGTCCCCCAATTGTTGCCCACAGAGAAGCATCACATGTCACCTATATATGACCAATTTCCCCACTTAATTTGCTACCAGCTAACAATGAATGTGGTAACTGCCTCCTTTAGGTGTTTGCGAAGGCATGACATAAGCAATTTATCGAGAGAAAAAAAGGCATGAAATAAGTAGATACAAGAAGTCCTATCTCCAATGATTATGATTACAAGGGAGGCAACTGATTGATTGAAAATGGACTATAATATAGCAGAGTTCAAGATGAAGCAGGGTCTGGGCAGGGAGTGACATGAAAGGATGAAAAGAAATCAATCAATCTACTATAAGATTGATATATTGAAACAGAGAAATATCATGATTAACTGTCATTTAACGCTTCTTCCATTCTTTTTGTTTACTGCTGGAGGTTCCATTGCATCTCTTCAGTTGTTTTTCAAAATTAAAAAGGAAAACAAATCTACTTGTGAAAGTAATGAGTAACTACTTAATCACTAGCAAATCAATATTATTCACTCTTGAAAAACAGTTGGATACCATCAGCGAACAAAATATTATTCAAAGATGCACAGAAATGACCTCAAGCCTCATAAATAATCACTACAGATCCCAATAGTATGTCCAAGGTTAAAAATAATTTGCATGTGATCTCAAACCATACCTTATGGATGGTAAATGAAGGTTGTAGGTGCTTGAAACCAAGTAATGGTCCTCGAGAACAGCTAGTTACAAATTTGAGTAGCATACAACGTTCATGCGGTTTAAAACCTTTAATTACCTAAGAAACATTCCAAATAGATCAAACAGAAAAAGGTTAATCCACCATAAAATGGAACATGACTTCAACTATACTGCTCCTTAAAACATGAACGCATGCAATCATCAAGTCCAAACTTTGCATGTGAAATCACATCATGTCTCAGTAGACAGGGAAACTTTTTCCCTTTGACCATTAGGTGGTGGGTGAAGCAGCACTCAAATTGTCAAAAACATGAGCACAAACCTGAGTCTGCTTTCAATGATGTACACAATGCAACACAAAATTGAAGAGATTATGAGCACGTGAATTTGAAAAGATAAGTCTTTCATTCATATATCAAGATCAGCTGCAGGCCAGGGATGTAATTGGATTAAAAGAAAAATATTGTCACCCACACAAGAGAAGAAGTAGCAATGCCAAACATCCTTATAAGATTCTTAATACATCTCAAGTGCAATTACTTTGCTTTTTTCTGGCCATGAAACTCTTCCACCTCCAATTGTACAGCATGCAATGCTAGTTCTTTAAGTGATGGAATTTTCTACATAACATATGAACTTCTGAAAATTTAGAGAAATAGAAGCTACAGGTACAGAAAAAGAAAAAGGGTTATGCAACATCCACCAAAGGGAATTACCTCCCAGAAAAGTTTGATTGTTCGACTACCCTCAGAATAACCACCAGTATATCTCGTGTTATTTCTTAAATCATCAACATCAATGTCAATGTCACCACCTGAAAGTAACTGAATAAAATGCTGGGTAACTTTCATGAATAAAGCTGAATTCATGAAGGGTAACATGTGAAAATCAACATCATAACATGGAAAATAAAACATGTTTGTTCTTGTTGATTTATGAGCAAGTTATCAACAAAGGAACTGGCCGGAACTACTTGACATAATGCCTGTATGGAGGAAACTACCTGATTAAATTCACTTGCATTAAACAACTTCAACCAAGAAGGCGATACGAGATCTGTGAGTCCTCTATAAAATGCATTTGAAAATGGTAATATCTGCAAATTTACAAGAACAATAGGTTAAATTAAATATTAAGTTTACAAGATTTCATGATTGAAGGAAACAAGTTACAAGACACCTGACGGTTGAGTTTATAATCTGCCATTGCATGAATATACTGCATTTTGTTTTCATTTGTCACACAAATATCCTTGCCACCCAGTTTGAGCTCAACAACATGCCATTTACCAAATGCTTCTTCTGTAAGTGTGAAGTCCAGAGAGAGGTCCTTGACGTCACCATCATAATGCTGCATGATATGAACTACTCAAAGACCATTAAGATTTATAGCTTTTTATGTAAGAGTGTGCATATACTACAACAGAGATACAACATACTCCATGTATAGTATTAAACCAAAATATATTAAAGATGGTGATTTCCAACCAATCTAAGTGGCTTGAGAAAGAAAGTTCTGATACCATGTGAAAGTAAATAAAAGAAGATGGATAGAGATAAGGATGTACACAAGGTTTAATGTGGTTTAATATTAAAGCCTACATCCATAGATACAGAGACTAGTAAGAACTACATCTTTGTTAGAGTTTTGTGTTTTATACACAGGACGTCATCCCTATTTATTATGAGTAATACATTTTCGACAATAATGATATTTGAGTAATATCTGTATTATAATAATAATAAAAATTACTTGATCTTTACGATTTTCAACACTTTCCCTCTAACTGGTGAATGCACACTTTCTACTTCTAGCTTTCATGTGAATTCTTCAATCCATATTGGCAGGGGTATGAATGTATCGATTCACCAAGTTGAGTCATCAGCTAGCTCAACAAGCAAGTACATATTAATGTTATGAAAGTAGGAAATGGATTCGTTCCTGGTTTTATATGTATATCCATAAGACCAAATAATATTTTAGCAAGGACTAGACAAACAAGAAAACATGAAATGCAATCTTATTCGATAAAAAAGTAACCAAATAAGTAATGTACGACTACAGAGACATAGAATTAGCAGGTTAAGAAATTCTACCTTCACATACATGAGGTTCTTGTACAACTCTGGATCAAGAGTTGATAGTTCGTCAAGAAAGCTATATCTTCCTAACAGTTTTTGAACAAAAACATGTGAAAAGGCATAATCTAGTAATATTCCTTCATATAGAGCTTTTCCGACCACTCTTCCGAGGAATTCAATCATCTGGACACCATTTTCTAAATATCTTGCAGTTGGATTGGGAATTAGGAGCCGGTCTGATGTTGGAGTTTGGGTAAATAGGCCATACCTTTTAACAGAGATAGAAAACTAAGTGTAAAGGGCTGTGTTACAGAAGGAAGATAATGGGTGAATCAAAGAATCAATTTATGAACCTGGGAGGACATACTCGGGGGAAAAGGCAGCTTTTGATAGATCAGTCAGGAACTCCTTAGATAGCCCCCCATAGTCCAAGCCAGCCTCCTGAAGACCACATTCACTAACAAAAGAAACATGAATAGATGACTTCAACCTTGACCCAAGGGAATTCAATTGCTGGAATCCATCTTCAACAATATGATCCCGACGAACCACAATTTCAACTGCTCGGGAACCAGGTCCAGTGACTTCACCAGCCATTTTTCGAGAGACTTTATCCATGTTGATAAATTCCCTAAACATCTGAACTCTGCAAAAAGTAATTGATGATGTCATGAGAAAAAGATTCTCAAAGGTGTTGGCGAAGAAGCTGGAGCCAACACAAGTCAAGATGCTAAATTTGAGTTGTTACAGAAAATCAAAGTGAATAAACATACAGAACAAGAGAAGAATGATAACCCACATAGGTACAAGTTTGCCATCAAGAGAGAAGCATCCTTATAAGATAATTCACGAATCATGACTACGGACCATATTCTACATTCTATCTTTTGAGACTCCTAGATCCAGTTATGCAGAAGGATTTTTTTTGATTGTGGAAATAACAATTACTGATGCAGGAAGAGTTATGACAAGAAAGGGGAGTTACAGCCAGCAAGTACTTATTCCCACCTTTCTTCGAATGGATATACATGTGGAGTAACTGTGATCACAGAATCCATGCTTGGAACACTTGAAGCATCATCTAGTTTTACATTGCCTACCATAATTTCATGAGTTCTTGCAGCAACTGCAATCGGAGGCCTGCTATTTCTAGCAGGTGAAAGCCATAAAACAGGTGGGCAAAATTGGTGCCTGCAATCCCTTTCATACATTAAATGCAAGCATCTGATAGCTGAATCCAGAAGAGGTCTATCATTTTGGCCTATACTATGGGCCAAGCCATTGTAAACTAAAGTATTAAGCACTGATGCAATTCTTCGTTGCCGCTCCAAAGTGAAAGGTACCTAAATTATGTTAGAGAACATCAGGGAAAATTTTCTAGGGTACTCCAGATGGTTAGAAGAGACCATTTGGAAAGAATAAACATAGATAATTACCTGTTTTTCATAAAAGTCTATGTCATCAAGAACCAGTAACAGGTGCGCGTAGGTTGCACAAAACAGATAAAGCAAACATGACAAGTCTTTTGGAATCCTTTGTACACCAAAATTCACAGAGTTTACGTCCCAAACATCAGTACTATCCTCCTCATCCTGTTTACTCGGTTCACAACCCATCAGACTACAATCTATCTCCGCCTGTGACTTACCCGTAATTTTGTGGAGTACATTGACCCACTTCTTGGTTCCATCCTTGTTTGGATGTTTCTGCTTTTTATTGAGAATCTCTTGCCTTTTGTCATCTGTAACTTTCTTTATGCAAAATTGACTATTCATAGACAGATGCCCATTTACAGGAAAAAGTAAACTTTCTAATGTTTCCCATATAGAATTAACAAATCCAGGCGTAAATGATAGCATGTTGAGGACAGCCAATGATCCAACGGCGGGATTGAAAGTTGAAAATATTCTGAGCATATAAGAATATAAGTATGCAATGTCAAGCAATTCCACCTTCCTCAAAATTTTCAGATTTTCCAATGCCACAGCCCCATCCCCTTGAGTACATGCATCTACCTTTGAGATCGACAACAGTTTTGTCAGATGCCACTGTTGACAAACAGGTTTGAGTAGGTCCAAATATGACATGTTTAAGGAACACATTTCTCCTGTTTCACAAAAAGCTTCAGCAATCTCTGAAGAATGATCGTGATTAACAAAAGGATGTATGTTCTTGCACCAACTTCTGTCAAGACATGATAGTAACTTCTCAGCAAGAGTGACCACCACACGGACATAGAAGGCATAGTCTAAACCTTGGTCAGGTCTAGGGTTCACAAACTCATTTTCACTCCCAGTAGCTAGGCAAATAATGTTTGCCAGAGCCCAACCAACTGGTGGAATCAACTTAGAAGATTGCTGAATTTTCAATTGATCTACCTCTGATATGTCAGTGAAGATATTATCTCTCAAGGTCTGTCATCATCTGCCATAGTTTGATCAGTCCTCATTCATTTAAACCATAGTGGTGTATGAAAAAAATCAAAGAGGGCCCTGGGAATTTAAAGACCTAATTTGACTGGTATGACAGGATAACATGCACATATTCAAGTTCGAAACTGTACTAAGAAAAGTGCAGTATTAAAAGGAAACAGAGATACCCAAAAATAAAAGAATTGGGGAATTCACAGTAAAGTCACATCATACTGATGCCACATTACATATCAGAAAGAGTATCAAAGTATAGATTTTTGAGCCATTGACTTGGAAAAATGAAACTCAAAGAGCACACTAACTTAGTGCCCAAAGATTCAGTTCTCTGTGAAGGTTTTGCTAACAATAAAAAATCCATTACAATCTCCCAATTCTCTTCAAAAAGGATGCTGCAAAAAAGAATCTCAGAAGCACAGGATAGTTTTCTTTGAAATATAATTACCAGTAGTGTCTGGAAGCATGGTGAAAGAATAGACTTGTGCTTCAGAGCAGGTACAAGAAGAGATGGTAGGCGCTGTGTAAGCTGAGGAATTGTAAGTATAAATAAGCAGTACTGTGCAACAGCAGAATGTGAGTCCACCAGGTCAGGGCCAGTAAAATTGAAGTCTGTGACCTGAAATGGCCGAAGAGCTAAAGTTATTGTACTGGCACTGATCAGGAACTTGTCATCTGTCCCAGCCACATTGTTTGTTTGTGGACAACAAGATATTTCCAGGTTTTCTAAGTATCTTCCAATAGATGCATAAAGACCACTCTTACGACTTCCCATGAACATAACCAAATCCTTCACCACTACATGAGCATCCATAAAACTATTATTGCTAACAGTGTTCCAAGCCTTTGGATCAGTTAACAAAACAAGAATACGAATTACAAGAGAAGTAAGAATAACATAATCTTGACCCTCTGGAAAAGATCTATGACACTCAGAAAGTACAAAAGCGCCAAGAGAAATAAGCTTCTCTGATTGATATGTCCACAGTCTTCTCTCTTCAAGAGTACCCAATGCCAGAGAACAAACATTCCTTCTTGAATCTATCCTTCAAGAAAAAGGAATAAAAAATTGGAAATGATGCCATGTAGAGAAAGCACAAACAGATACATAAAGTTATGAACACAAATGAAATTCACAGTTTAATAACAGTATGAATGCAACAATTTCTCTAAAGGTAAATGGATAAAAATGGATCCACTAAGACATCTTTACAGAAACAGAAAGCTAATTATGAGGATTGGAAAGATGGATGAGCTGCAGAAGGAAAACAAGCAACTAAGAGAACAAGATTTTTGGAAAGCAGAAAAGCACCCATTCCATTATTAGAATAACCCAACATGTGCAGATCGAGGCGAAGTAACATAGCATTTGCAATAATTCCAATGCATCTGAATATACTAAAGCGCATACCCTTAGAACTTATGCTTTCAAGCACAATCTTGAAGCATTTCCCCATACAATCAACATCTCCAGAGCGAATCTTCCGACACCTCACCGATAAACACCAAATGAAGAAAAGAAAAGGCCTCAGGACACTAGTAGAAACCCAAGTGGCCGTCATTACGGAACCATCACGACCATCCACCATAGTCTCCCAATCATTCTGAAGCTTCAAAGCTACATTCTTTCTTCCTATATAACTCCTCCATACTCTCTGGAGACACAAAAAACTACCATTTCATACATTCCACATCCAATAGACCCAACTGAAATCAAAATAATCATGATTCACAACCTAATCCTCCTAATTACAAACACGAAAAATAATTGAAGCACCTGTACAAAGACGGCGGCGGAAGAAGCTCGCCGGGCGTAGCCCCGGAGCTCTCTTTCGACTGAGACTCTCTCCAGAAGCGCGTCCCTCGATATCTCCCGTTTACTTGCTCCTCTTAGCGATACCTGAACCGTTTCAATCAAAAGATCCAACGATAATTAACGCAAAATTGAACAAGTTACTTTTTTTTTTGCTCAATAGAAGAACTCATTTCACCTGATTCTTAGGAGGTCCATCCATGGAGGTCCGATCAAGTACGTTCAAGTTCGTGATCTTTCCGACGTCAAAACTTACGCCAAGGATATTATACCGCATGTCTATTTTATTATTTTATATACTCCCCTTTCAATACGACGCCGTGCCTTGTTAACTTTGGTTTCATCACTATTCGACTACGATTGGCGCGCGGTGACTACTCACTACGTCCTATGAGATAACAAACAGCTCTCTTTTTTCGACTATGATTGGCGCCTCCAATCCATGGCTACCGTTATCCAACCGCCGATAACTTCCGTCTCTCATTTTCCTTCGAAGTTACCGACGCCGTTACCACTCCGCTCATTTTCTCTCTTCAAAACCAAACCTCACATCTGTTATGTACACTGCCCACCAGTCGCGTCCTCCATTGTTCGACCCCTGTTATCCTCACACTTATCTCTCTCTGAGCACGAAATTCACAAACCCGCTTTCACTTTGGACTCTTTCCACGACTGCCAGGACACTATCGACGCTGATGACTTGTTGCATTGGCTTCGTTTGTCCATTAAATATGCTGATGTTGAGCTTGCCAGAGCTGTGCACGCTTTGTTTCATAAGCTTCAACACTCGACACGTGTGGGTAATTGTCTCATTTCGGCTTATCTCAAGATGGGTTTTCTTGTTGATGCTTACGGGGTTTTCACGGGCCTTCATAGACCGGACGTCGTGTCGTACACTGCGTTGATTTCGAGTTTAGCCAAGGAGAATAGAGAGAGCGAAGCAGTTGAGCTTTTCTTTAGAATGAGAAGGGCTTGTATTGAGCCTAATGATTACAGTTTTGTTGGGATTGTAACTGCTTGTATCAGGGTTTTGGATTTTGAATTGGGGTTGCAAGTTCACGCCTTGGCTCTCAAGATGGGTTTTTTGGATAGCGTTTTTGTTGCTAATGCGTTGATGGCTTTGTATAGTAATTGCGGGAGTTTGGATTATGTAGTTCAAATGTTTGATGAAATGGGTCACAGAGATATTGCTTCGTGGAACACATTGTTGTCCAGCTTTGTTAAAGAATCTTTATACGATAAAGCACTACAGTTGTTTCGCAATTTGCCGCAAGATGATAAGTTTAAAATTGACCACTTCACTCTATCAACGCTTTTAACTGCTTGTACCGAGAGCCCTGCAGTGATGGACGGCAGAGGGATTCATGGCTATTCTATTAGAATTGGTTTAGAGGGTAATCTGAGTCTGAGCAATGCTATTATCAGATTCTATACTAGATGTGGTAGTTTAAAAGATGTGGTTGCAGTGTTTGAGAGGATGGCAATGAGAGATGTAGTGACATGGACGGAGATGATGACTGCATATTTGGAATTTGGATGCGTGGATTTGGCAGTGGAGATATTTGAGAAGATGCCAGGGATGAATCATGTTTCTTACAATGCACTTTTGGCTGGATTTTGTCGAAATGGTGAAGGGTTGAAGGCACTCAACTTGTTTATTGAGATGGCCCAAGAGGGAATAGAATTGTCTGATTCTGCTTTCACTAGTGTGTTGAATGCTTGTGGCTTGCTCGCAAGATTGGATATCAGTCGGCAAATTCATGGTTTTGTTGTTAAGTTTGGTTTTATGTTGAATTCTATTATTGAAGCAGCTCTTATTGATGCTTACATAAAGTGTGGAAGGATGAAAGATGCTGATAAAATGTTCTGCAGTTGGCCAACTGACCGGGGCAGCTCTATAGTTCAAACATCAATGCTATGTGGTTATGCTCGTAACGGTATGCCTGACGAGGCAATTTCTCTTTTCCACCGTAGTCAACTTGAAGGGAATATGGTTTTGGATGAAGTTGCATTGAGTTCAATACTTGGGGTTTGCGGAACTTTGGGATTTCTTGAGATGGGAAAGCAACTCCATTGTCATGCGATTAAAACAGGGCTGGTAGCTGATTTAGGGGTGGGAAATTCAATAGTAAGCATGTATTCTAAGTGTTACAACATCATTGATGCAATCAGATTCTTTAATAGGATGCCCACACATGATATAATTTCTTGGAATGCACTAATTGCCGGTCATCTTCTTCACAGGCAAGGGGATGAGGCCTTGGCTGTCTGGTCTAGGTTGAAGAAGGCTGGTGTACAACCTGATGCAATCACTTTCATGTTGATTTTATCTTCTTATAAGCATACCAGTTCAAATTTAGTTAACGAATGTCAAGTCTTGTTTCAATCTATGAAAGAAGTACATAACACTGAGCCCTCTTCAGAGCATTTTGCCGCCTTGGTTAGCGTTTTGGGTTACTGGGGTCTTCTTGAAGAAGCTGAACAATTGATCCTCAATATGCCCTTTGAGCCTGAGGCTTCTGTTTGGCGTGCTTTGCTTGACAGTTGCAGACTACATTTGAATACAAACATAGGGAAACGTGCAGCAAAGCGCATACTTGCAATGGAACCACAGGATCCATCCACATATGCTCTTGTATCAAATCTGTACTCTGCTTCTGGGAGGTGGCATTGCTCGGATATAGTGAGGGAGAATATGAGAGAAAAGGGCATTAAGAAGCACCCATGTCGAAGTTGGGCCATTCATCAGAATAAGGTGCATTCATTCTTTGTACGAGACAAATCTCATCCTCAAACAAAAGACATATACAGTGGTCTAGAAATACTAATCTTGGAATGCCTAAAAGCTGGATATGAGCCCGACACAAGCTTTGTTCTCCATGAAGTACAGGAGCATCATAAGAAAAATTTCTTGTTCTACCATAGCGCAAAACTGGCGGCAACTTATGCGCTCCTGATGACTAGACCAGGAGAACCAGTTCAAATATTCAAGAATATCCTCCTTTGTGGGGATTGCCATGCATTCTTAAAATATGTTACAGTCGTCACGGGAAGAGACATATCTGTAAGGGATGCTTCAGGATTTCATTTCTTTGCAAATGGCCGTTGCTCATGCAAAGACTATTGGTGAGTCATATAATTGTTTGCAACCTTAGTTTTTGCTTTTAACATGTAAATAAATATTAGTAGTTGGGACTCAAGCAGATACGTAAATTTTAGACAGTAACAAGCTCTTTACTCTGGAGGAGTCAGATACTGTAATTCTTCATCCTGTTACTTGCCAAAAATGGAAAATGATTTTGTGGAATTAAAGATGCAAAATGTAACTTATTATTGGGTCACTCATCAACCCATAAACCCTAAACTGTTACTTTCTAAACATTTATTTTGAATACGTGATCTCTAACGTTAACTACTAACTACCACTAAAGAATTCCTATAAAACTAACAAACAGCTTCAATAGCCAGCCTGTATTCATCAACTCTACAGCGTAGGGGGCCAAAAGCGCTCTCATCAACTTTGAATGAACACTTATCCATGCCAAGACATGCCTGTGAACCACAGCAATTCACACAGTTAGTATTATGTCATCAACAGGTTAAGCATAACAAAATTTAAGTTAAGAAGACATTGCTACCTCTCTAACAACATCTAAGGAGTTCCCAGCATGGCAATGCATGTCCTTACGGAAATCTCCACAGGTTCCTTTTGGCGACCCGAAGCTTGCAAATTTTATATCGGTGAAAACCTTTTCACCTTGACATGCTAATTCCACAGTGTGTCCTTCATATCCATTCACACATACTTTTTCTACAGAAACAGTTTCTATTTTAGCAAGGTCTGGAGTACCTCCCATTTCTTCAAAGACAACAAGCACGTTGTCATCAGCCTTGAGGAACGATCGCGGAATATGGTACCTGAAAACTTATCCTAGATTAGATAACTGCAGATGATGCATTACTTCCGCCATCAAAATTTTTCTTACCATCTTTGACTAGGCTTCCCACAATTTGTTCTGCATTTTCCAGCTCCATAAGATCCACGATAGTTGCATTCAAAATCACAACCATCTTCTGAAGAGAGGTAGCTTGGCCAATATCTTCCGATGTTGTGGCCGTTCACCCAAGCCATGCCTTTGCCCAAACCAAGCAAGTCTACGACAACAGGATCCTCACCTGTTGGGGCTGGGAAAGTGGTCTGCACATAAGACATCACATAGCATCACTTCTAGTCACTAGGTTCTCGTGCCAGTTAGATTATCTCCGTCATTACCTTATACCAAATGAATGGTGTATTAGCGGGACGGGAATGTACAGTCCATGGCTTAGGATTTCCTGCAGACAGTCCTTTCTCTTCACCGTCCAATCCAATCTTGTAATTCCACACCCCCGTGAGATTCTGGGCCGCTACCTCAGTTCCCGACCTATCCCTCAGCATCAGTCTAACTGGACCGTTGATTCCATATTCTACCAAATCATAGTGGTCACCGTAGTTCTAACCATAGAACAAGAACATAAGTATTGAGATTAACAGGCAGTACTAACGTAAGTAACTTAAATATGTATAACTTACAGCAAGTCCCACAGTGGCACTAACAAAACTGAACTTGTTTGTGCCAGGTTTCAGTTTAATCTTCTTCTCAAAGGTGAATTCGTAATGACTGTATTTAGCAGCTTGTGATCCTGAGATAGAGTTGAACAGACTCGAAGCATTAGAGGAAAAGGGAAAAAAAAACGAAAGTTCATTGTCTTCTATGATTTTAAAGCTATCAATAAAGTTAGATAACAACTTACCAACATGTCTGCCATTAAGGAATGCATGAATGACATGTCCCTTGGTGTGCACACTCAGGAAATGACTCTTTTTGGGATCCTTGTTCCACAGAGAATTATTCTG